>JAOYRS010000106.1:0-220297 GCA_032432895.1 Dryadula phaetusa | reverse complement strand
TAGCATCTCACTTTGGTCTGCGCATTTAGTAGTGATGCTTGTTCTAAAAATGTAATCAAATTTATTAGGTAGTAGTACTAAATTTAAAAACAGGATTATAGATTTTTTAACCGAACTATCGAACTGAATTCTCAGGTACCCTACATTTTTCACAACTGTTTGAACTGTGTCGTTAACTACAGCAATGTTCAATTCTGTTTAGCCCGCTTATTGGGCAATGGGAATTTTTTCGTTTCATTAGCATGTTTAGTTTTAAGAAGTACAATTTAAGTATAATGGAAGAATTTCGCAAATACATTTAATTACAACATACATTTAATTACAATTACACAATTTTTTTAGTGTCGAGAAAATACAGCGATTAATAGCTTCCGTGTAGCATTGGAATGACATCCTCAATCAATATTTTTGAAGACTTAAAAATTATTGTGTTAAAATCCCTACCATTTTAGAACATGTACTTGTACAGATTTTTAACTTCTTTGGAGTATCGCATGAAGAACATTTATTCACCATCACCATTTTAAAACTTATTGTTCTTCACCATCCGTTAATTATAGCCATCGTTCTAAAATGAGAAAAAAATATTGATTTTTAATTTACTTAGTAAACAAATAATAAATTATACTTAGGCGGGTATATTAGTAAATAAGTAAAAACAAAAGAAAAGAGTAAGTATACTCATAGGGCTTTATAATCAACCAAAGCCCTCCTACGAATTCGTGTGTGTTATTTGATGTATTTTATTCTGTCTTGATTCCGTTGTTGAAGTAGATTCCTCATATTTCTTTAATTCCCCTTTTAAACAAAAAAAAATCTTCTGTAAGCCGTTTCACATGTTTATCATTAGTTATCACTATTGTCATGTCTTCATTCCTCTGTGTTTGAACATCTTTCTTAGCTACAGTATTCTTTTTATTGCTTGTCTCATTATATTTTTTTAAAAACATTTTCTTTTTCGATATGTTTGAATGTGTTGCGGTTGTCACCTACAAAATAATAATAAACATCAGCACATTGAATAATATGAAAATCTTAACTGCAGCACAAATTTAATATAATAAATTAAAAAAAATTAGAAAACCATCGCATCTGAGGACTGACAATCATATCACATTTCGTATTCGATGTTGTTGGACTGGTCGTGAATTCAGCTAACATAAAAAAAAGACTTTAGTTAGATGACAATAATATTACAGCGGCATCTATAATCGTTACAAAATATGTGTTAAAATAAGTAAAGAAACCTCCTTTGAGGGTTAAGAGCTTCAATTTCTGACATCAATATTAGTAAATATGTAGTCCTTTTCAAACTAAAAAATAAATTTAAGTTAAATTTATTAAAGTATAAATGTGAAGTAACAAATTGCATAAAATGGTGAATTTAAAGTATAATATTGAATCGATGTTGAAAATTAAGTTACATTAGGTTTTTAACCTTAAATTTTAAGTAATTTAAAATGATTCATTGATGAAGTATGATTTAGGAGTTAAAATTAACAAAACTCTTCCATATCTTAAAGTGTAAAAGGTAATGTTCGTACCTTAAAGATATTGGAAGTTCGTAATCAATAATTATCTAAATACAAAAGAGTCATCTGATGGTGGAGTGGAGTGGAGTAAAGTGAAAAACAAATCGATGTCAGGACTACATTTTTCTTACATCTATGAACCTTATTATATTCCTTAAGCTTAATTTTCCTTTATGTATATATTAATAATTCTGGTATTTTATAATTATATTTTATAATTTTTTATTATATAATTGTACAATTATAAGTATAAAATAATTGTAGATATTAAATAGATTGGCGTTTCAAGTTAAAGGAACGTTTTCTGAATCTCCGGATTTATTTTTAGCTCAAATAATGTATAAAGCCAAATCTCGATCAATTATCGACATAATCGATAACTCCGCTGTGATCAACTTAATTTAAACATCTACCAGTTCAGCAAAGACCATAGGACCACAATGGCTTATAAAACCGAGCAATGAACTAGAAAATTAATATTGACACATGTTGATAATTGGAAATAGTAAATTAAGGTGATTCAGTAATCGACATCAGCAATTAAAGCAAAAAACAAACTTCTAAGCATTTGTACTAACCAAAACCGATACAATAATTTCCATAAAATCAACACATCAAAACGCCAAATGACAGAAGGAAGCATATTGTCTAAGACATGGTGTAGCTTTGTAACAAAATTGATTTCTTTTTTTTTAGTTTTTAAATATTTACTACGCTTGTCAAGTTATATAAGTGAGGTATACAATTATTGTCATACATATGCAAGAATCTGTCTAGAATAAGTAGCAACATTGTATGCAACATTGGCTCTCTCATCGTATAGAAGACAATTAGGCGTATAGGAAATTCAGGGAATTTTCGAAATTGGTCGACTTCCAGTCTAAGGGATACACGTATCGTATTAATACAGTGTTTCCCAATAGGGATGATAGGATTTTGATGTCTCACAGCCGCCATCTTGGTTGTTTAACATTTGATATTTGTGTTGTTTTGTGTTCAATAATGTTTTCCATTTAATCATGAACAAGTTCACGTTACCTCAACGTTTGAAAATTATCCAAATTTTCTATCAAAATTCGAGAAGTATTGTCTCTACTCAAAGAGCATTTCGTGCTAAATATTTTCGTAATGGTGCACCGTCTGAGCTCGCTATACGTCGCATAATCCAAAAACTGGAAAGTGAATATTCTTTGCACGATAGAAGACCACCAACACGATAACGGACAGGCCGTAGTGAAGAAAATATTACCGCCGTATCAGCCAGTGTCGAAGAAAATCAAAATGTTTCCGTTCCACGACGTGCACAAGAATTGGGCTTATCCAAAATGACAATCTGGCGAAGTTTACGTTTGTATCTTGGCCTACATCTATACAAGATTGTGTTGGCACAAGAACTCAAGCCAGCAAACCATCGATTACGTCGTGAATTTGCTGATTGGGCGCTTGAAATGATGGAAACGGACACCGAATTTCATAGGAAAATCATCTTTTCAGATGAGGCTCACTTTTAGCTCAATGGTTATGTGAACAAACAGAATTGTCGTTACTAGAGTGAGTCAAATCCAAAAATGGTTCATTAAACAACATTACATCCGGAAACGTTAACTGTTTGGTGCGGGTTATGGTACGGTGGGATCATTGGCCCGTACTTTTTCAAAAACGACGAAGACCGTACTGTTACTGTCAATGGCGACCGTTATCGTGACATGTTGAACGGTTTTTTTTAACTGAAGTGTATGAAATCGATGCGGACGACATTTATTTTCAATAAGATGCATGGTGCAACATGCCACACTGCGACCGTCACAATGGATTTATTGTGGGATAAGTTTGGTGAGTCGGTTATTTCTCGCAACGGTCCTCACAATTGGCCACCAAGATCATGCGATTTAACACCCTTGGATAATTTTTTGTAAGGGTATGTTAAATCTCAAGTATATGCCAATAAACCAGCTACGATTGACAACATTGAACGCAACATTCGAGCGACTGTAGCGGCCATACCAGTCGAAATGCTGCATCGAGTCATCGAAACTTGGACCGATCGTATTCATCAGTGCAAAAAAAGTCGTGGCGGTCATTTGAACGATATTTGTTTAAAATGTCATAAATTGCATAAAAATTTCTATCAAATAAAGCCATGGAGCACGAAATTCGAACATACATTACATGTTATATTTCAATTTCAAAACATATTGTTCTTATTGGGAAACCCCATATTTCAGCTGACGGCTTCTTAGTATCTTACTTTCGTCTGCGCATTTGGTAGTGATGCTAGTTCCAAAAAACTACTAAAATTAAAAGAACTAAATTAAAAAAAAATGATTATAGTTTTCTTATCTAAACAAATTCTCAGGTACCCTACATTTTTCGACGACTGCTTGAACTATGTCGTTAACCAGCTTATTGGAGAATGCAGGTGAGAGCTTCGTAGTTAACGAATGCGTAGCCAAACTCTGAATTATTTTATTAATTTAATTTGAATTAATCTGAATTATTATTTTATAAAATAAAAATTTGAGGCCGGTCGTCGCGCAGTGGGACAGCGTCTGACTGTAAACGCAATCGGATGTGGGTTCGATACCCACTCAGGGGAGTGATTATATTTAAATTATTCTTACTTTCTCGCTCTGATATAAAAAACAAAGTGCGACGTTTAGTTCCACCACTTAACACGCGATATTTCGAATTCGATGGAAAGTGATATACGTAGTGTCTTAACACTAGGTACTTTCTTTCTTCCCTGCTATGCGGCATAAAAGCGTGAAGCTAAAAAACATAAAAAATAATGCATTATTGGCATGTTTTTAATTAGTACAATATAAGCAACATTTTTAATTTAATCAAAATTTTCTACCTGTCGAGAAAATACAGCGGTTAATAGCTTCCGTGTAGCATTGGAATGACATCCCCAATCTATACGTTTGAAGACTCGAGTCGAAACCTTCGCATTACCTTCTCCGAGTTTAATCTGAATTATAAAATACACGTTATATTGAATGGAATATTTCTTTAATTCCCCTTTTAAGCAAAAATGTTTATCTGTAAGCCGTTTTATTGTTTGTTTTTATTAGCAATTAGTGTTGCCATCTTCATTTGTCTGTATTTTTACATCTTTCTTAGCTATAGTATTCTTTTTATTGACGGTCTCATTCCATTTTGTTAAGAATATTTTTACGTTTTGATAAATTGAAATGTATAACGTTTGTCATCTATAAAATAAGAGAAAATAGAACTCACGGCAAGTTTTTGCACGATGAATAATTGATTATTTATGAATTTACCGTGAGTCACAATAGGGCTCCTATAGAGGCTTTAGATAGAACCTTAAAAACCTTTATATTTACTAGATTTAGATAGAATTTTTTTACAGGACAGGTAAGTTAATCGAGCGTGCGGGTCACGTGATGGTAAAACGTCACCACCACCCACGGCCCCGTGTAACACCAGGGGATCTACAGGAGCATTGCCGGCCTGGTAAGTTAGTGTGTGAAAGAAAGTATATAGTTTAATTCAGGCAATATTCCCTGATCTTGAAAATTTCAGCTGCATTTTCCACAATTCTTCTACGAAATAAAAACAATCTAAATCAAAAACTTATGACCCAAATAAGAACTTATTTTGGCTAATATACTAACATTAAGGGAGGAACATTATTAACTGAAAGATAATAGTGTTCCTCCGATTTTAACGTCAAATCGTCGTATTCAAACGAGAAAATCCAACTCGCGGCTCTTACTGGAACCGTCCAAGTGCTCTAATCACTTGACATAGTGGCAAGAGGCGGTGGTTCAAGTCCCATTATGCTTAGATTTTTAATATTAATTATGTTATACGTTTTCTAAGTCTTTTTCTCCTGTTATATTTTTTATAGTTAATAATATCTTTTAAATATGAAATCAAAAAAATGTTAATTTAATATACTCCTTTTAATTAATTAATATACTTTTAATATATTTATAATAATAATATATTTATAATAATAATATATTTATAATATATTTATAATAATAATATATTTATAATAATTAATTTTAATATATTTATAATAATTAATTAATATACTTTTAATATATTTATTTTATTCCATTTAATATACTCCTCGGTCTTCTGTATAATCTGCCGAACAGTATGTATGTGGTCTATGGTGCTGTAGCCTTTTCGAAACCCGGCTTGCTCCGGAGGTTGGTATTCGTCGAGCTTGATGGCGAGATGATTCGTGACGACTCTTGAAAACTTGCAGAGACACTGGAAGAGCTAAATCAAATGCTGAACGACCTAAATGGGTCCTCCCGACGTGTTGGTCTTGGTATGAACTTGGACAAAACAAAAGTTATGTTCAACAGAAACGTCATGCCGAGACCAGTGCGGGTCGAAGGCGTTCTTCTTGAAGTTGTACAGGACTACACCTACCTAGGCCAGACAATACAACTTGGCCGACACAACTTCGAGAAGGAAGCGGATAGGAGGATTCAGTTGGGTTGGGCGGCATTTGGCAAGCTCCGTCGAGTCCTTACGTCAACAATTCCGCAAAGCCTAAAGACGAAGGTTTTTGAGCAATGTGTCCTACCTGTAATGACATACGCTGCCGAGACGTGGACTCTGACAGTAGGGCTGGTCCACAGATTTAAAGTCGCTCAGCGAGCTATGGAGCGAGCTATGCTCGGGGTCTCCCTCAAGGATAAAATCAGGAATGAGGTTATCCGTGAGAGAACTAAAGTAACCGACGTAGCTCGCAAAATCAGTAAGCTGAAGTGGCAATGGGCCGGTCACGTCTGTCGCAGGACCGATGGCCGTTGGAGCAGACGAGTCCTGGAGTGGAGACCGCGTCTTGGCAACTTAGTGTAGGACGCCCTCTGGCCCGCTGGACTGACGACATACACAAGGTTGCCGGAGCGGGCTGGATGAGGGTTGCGGAGGACCGGGATGTTTGGCGCAAACTTGGGGAGGCCTATGTCCAGCAGTGGACTGCAATTGGCTGACGATACGATACGATACGATTTAATATTGCATATTTCAATACAACTTAAATAATTTTTCAATATATAATATTATGAAAAAATAATTTATATTGATTAAAAATACTTACTGATTGGGCGATGCTAAGCGACGTGTTAGTACGTCTGTTACATTTTCGCAAAGACTCCGAGGTCTTTTTCGGTGATCCAGAATTACGTTCAATAAAGGAATCTGTAGCTAAGAATCTATCTTCGTAACTTTGAAGTCGCTTCTTAAGGGACAAATTTTCGATAGAAAGATGCTTTATTAGTTTTTCTTCTTTTTGCAGCAACACTGGTATGGAATCGGTTTGAGTTTCAGCGTCGCGTAGTTTTCCATTTTTTAAAATTGACGGTTTTTCAATTTTCTCGCCAGCTGAAAAGCAAAATAAATTACTTAAAAATTAAAAATTAGTAAAATATTTAATAACAAAATACATTTAAGCCTATTTATATTGTAAATATAAGTTATACAAATAATTCTTAACAAAATTGTAAATTTACATGTTTCTGTAAGTCCACTAAGATAAGCATGAAGATCCAATAACGCTTGGGCTGCCTCTAGTTCCGTCTGCTTGGGTACGAAAGAAGTCATTTTTATTTTAAAATCGAAGGAATTACAAAATTTCAGCAATTTATTTGTTTCTAGGTGCTCACAAGATCACTAAACACAAACTGACTAGTCTCGCGAAATTAGTTGTGTTACTTTACAAAGATGACGGTGGAGGGGTTGGTGTCCAAGCATCAGCCCTCTCATTGTATCGTACTCAGGTAAACAGCGGACAATCACTAGTTCATTTAAATCTCTTTCTTTTGTTTCTCTGTACTTTTTACAGTAGATTAGAGATAGAATTTAAAAAGAATAAAATTAGGGCTGGAAATATTCATATTCGCTTATTTACTTATTTTAAGGTAGTCTATAAATATGTAAGCACTAGGATTTTGATATTAGTGTATGCCTCTATTTAATATTTATCTAATTAAAAACTAGATTTAATGATTTTATTAATATATTTGAATACACTTTCTTAAATAAATTAGACATAAAACGAATGTAAATCAGTACCTATAATAATAATAAATAGGTATTGTACCTACCTATTGTATCCATTGAAAAAATACGAGAAATTCCACAATTCACAATTCATGAGGATTTCTCACTTCTTTGAAATGAAAACTATGAAAAGGCGTAAATTAATTCCAATATTTTTATTTAATACCCATAAGGGGACAGATTTACGACAAAATTCCCTTGAGGGAGAATACTCGCAGTGTACCTGATATTGAACTTATTATGGACGTTAATAATAATGATTACTTGGGGTAATGAGTTTTATTAAGAGTAAAACCGGAAGTCAATATTAAAAATCTGATTTTTTGTAAATTGGTATATTTTTATGTTTTATTATTTTTACGTTAAAATATACTTTGTAATAAAGAAAAATGTAGAATAGTAACGTGATTCCTTTAGGAGATACATGAACTAAAGTACGAAGGTACTGTAGTCAAGGAGTACTGGGCGGCTTTGTGGTGTGGCAGCCTTGCTTTTAACTTCAGTTTATTTTGATTAAGAATCAAGCTTATAGATATAAAAATATTTGTTGCTGACATATTAGTAATTAATAATATATCAATATGACGCCTATTTAAGTATATCTACAAAGTAGCGGAGCTTGGAGCCGCGTTCTGTTTAATGTTGATATAAAAACCTCAATCATGTAAGCAAACAGCACATCTATGTACTTTTAATATATTTTTACCATCATATTAAATATTCACAAATAGCTGTCTTTAATTCAATTGATTAAAACCATACTAAATCTATTAATACATTATCTTATAGCGTAAAGAAGAAGTTTGGAGGGGATTATATTTTTTATATTTAATAGGCCATGCGTTTGACCACATCAGGCCTAGAGTTAAGAGTTAATTTGGTCTATGATAATATACACGTGCCTAAAAGGTACCTGTATACTATATATTTGAAGATCCCTGGATTGTATGACTTCGGAAATACAGACGCTAGCAATGAGTTCCAAAGCCGCCCGAATAAAAACCGTTAATAAAATCTACTTATCTGACTATAAAATTTTTTACTAACAGAAAGCTGCTTTATTCAGGAGTCATATAGGCTGTATTTTACTTGTAATTCAACAAGACTATCAGTATTATTTTATCTTTTACAAAGTAGACAATAATGGGTTTCATATGTAGCTATTTGCTTAATTACTTCTCATCCAATTAAATAATTAGGATACGTTTTATATTTAATGAAAATCTATATTATTCTTTACAAAATGGCTTTAAAATAAATATCTAAGAAGATAATACAGGTATTGAGGGCAGGGCGGCTGTTAGCGTGGCGGCGAATCATATGTGCGTATGCGTACCTACATACGTCGCGAATGGCAGCGGGCGGAGGGCGGGAATCAAAATAAATCGCCTTGACTATTCAAGAGTCACTTTAACACCATAACGTGGTATTTAAAGTGGCATTTAATTAAATTCTAATATATTGACGACTATATTGTTTTGTTTGGTAAGAGTATTCAGAAGTCGAAAGCGAAGTGTTCTATCGTTATCTCAACTTTCCTTATCGATATAATTACACATTTTGGCAGTTTTATTTTAAACCAAAACGAAGTATCTATATATTGAAATATAATCGTGAACAAACCGTTTGAGTTACTTTTAAAATAAGTCATGACTGAAGCTACAAATTCTTTGACCATTAATACTAGCACTTCTGCAATAACAACCTTTATGAGCGGTGTGTAACACTATAATACCTTCTACACCATAAAAGAGTTCATAAAGAAAGTTGTAGTGCGGTAGAGTGAAATTTTGTTTGATGTATCAAAATACTGAAAAGCTTAGTAAGTAATACCAGGAAAGTAATTTATTTAAACAATAGCGTCGTACTAATAAACTCCTTTATTCTAGTTCTATTCTTATAGGGATAACAAAAGTGTAAACTTTTAAGAAATTTTAAATATATTTTTTAAATACAATTACTCTTAGTCATTTAAAGCGGGTAATCCTATTCATATGGGTGCTTCTTTTCTAATAAGCACACACTTAACAACGCTTACTGATAAGTCTTTTCTTTTAAATGTTAAAAGTTTTGTATATCACTGTTCGTATATAAAATATTTATAGATATCTGATGATATACTCGTAATATAACCTAGTGGGTATTCTTTATGTAGTTAATTTCCGCTTATTAATAACATTTCTTTAAATCTAAAGTTAGTAATTATATCATCACTTAAAAGTCCAAAAAAAATCTATTTCATTTGTAATTAATTTGGGTTTTAGATACACATATTAAACTAAAGTTAAAAAATTAAAAGTTCTAAAACACTTTTTAAAATTAAACTTTTATTTAAGTACGCCAAAAAGAATAAATCACTTTTTCATTTAACTTTCACTATCAAGTTAAGCAATCTTAGCGAGTTCTTTCATATATCACACATAACGCAGAAAGACATAAGGAACTTATTCCCCCATCTTCATAAGTCCGCCATATTGAATTTGAATGACGTTAATATATTTTTCAAATTTTTCGCAATAAGCCCTTTCATTTGATATTCTATATATATAAGCCCTTTCATACCTACATATGATATTCATATGATATTCATCTTAGGTGTTCCAACATGTCAGATTTTGATAATACATGTCAGATTTTGATAATACATCGCCATCTAAACGTATACGTACATAATTACAGTTTAGTTAGTTGAAGATATCCACTTCGAAATTGATTTGCATGATTTGAACTGTACAAACATACTTAGTTACACACAGGTACATAACAAGTTAAATAGAATGAGTGGACCTACTTGATATGGAATGGTAAAATTTTGGGCAGTGTATAACAGAGCGCAAGGGGAGAATATTTCGAAGGAACAAAGGTGTCTTTAAAGTAATTATGGTAAAATCGTTTAGTTGTTGATCATGTGTATGGTGAGAAACAAATCGATGTCAAGATTACATTTTTCTTACATCTATGAACCTTATTATATTCCTTAAGTCTTATTTTTTTCTTTATGTATATATTAATAATTCTGGTATTTTATAATTATATTTTACAATTTTTATTATATAATTGTACAATTATAAGTATAAAATAGTTGTAGATATTTCAAAAGATTGGCGTTTTAATTTAAAGGAACGTTTTCTGAAATACGGATTTATTTTTAACCCAAATAATTTATAAAGCCAACTCTCGACCAATTATCGACGTATTGTAACTCTTGTAATCGATAACTCCGCTGTGGTCAACTTAATTTAAACATCTACCAGTTCAGCAAAGACCATAGGACCACAATGGCTTATAAAACCGAGCAATGAACTAGAAAATTAATATTGACACATGTTGATAATTGGAAATAGTAAATTAAGGTGATTCAGTAATCGACACCAGCAATTAAAGCAAGAAACAAACTTCTAAGCATTTGTACTAACCAAAACCGATACAATAATTTCCATAAAATCAACACATCAAAACGCCAAATGACAGAAGGAAGCATATTGTCTAAGACATGGTGTAGCTTTGTAACAAAATTGATTTCCTTTTTTTAGTTTTCAAATATTTACTATGCTTTAATATTTAATATTTACTACACACACACACACACACATACACACACATATACACACACACACAAACACGCAAACATGTTGGATGTTGTTGTTGTTCATTTTTTAAATTGTAAATTTTGTACTATAAGCATTACTTTTGTCTACATTTTACTAGTTTTATTATTTAGTTATATATAATGGTAATCTTTTTGGCCTTGTAATTATGTTATTTTTTATATTGTATTTTTTTTATGTAACGCTGTTGATTACTAATAAATAAATAAATAAATAAAATAAAATAAAAGTTCATATCTAACATTTTACGTGGCCAACCATTTTTTATGAATTCGACTACCTGTTTCCGAATTGTATCGCGCTCCGTTTCATACCTAATTTCATTAACTGCAACGGGCTTTAACAATGTGTCAGAAATAAGATTAATTAAACAAGAACGAATCGTCCGACAGCAATTGCGGTTTATCGTCTTGGGGTCCACAGCGAGACAAGTAATCCGCTACATTGCTTTCTCCCTTAATATATTCGATATCAAAGTTGTAAGCCGATAAAAATAAGACGTAACGCTGCAGCCTGTTAGTTGCTAATTCGGGAATTCCTTTTTTCGCGCCAATGATAGACAGCGGCGGCTTATGATCAGTGCGTAAAGTGAATGGAACCGTGCGCCCATACAGATAGTGATGAAATTTTTAAATATGTACGCCAAAACGCGCTCGACGCCGTCCGCTTGCCGCTGCGACAGCACCGCGCCGAGCCCGGCGGGCCCCGCGTCCGATGTTACAATAGTCGGTAACTCAGGATTGTAATGAGCTAAAACTCGATTAGAGGTTAACTCTTGTTTAATTTTAATAAACGCCTCTTCTTGAACCGGTCCCCAAGTCCATTTTTCACCTTTTTTGAGTAATAAATGCAATGAACTTAAAACACTTGACGTATTAGGAACGAAACACCTATAATAGTTCACGATTCCAAGAAACGATTTCAGTTCACTCACATTTTTAGGGCACTTAGCCTCCACTATCGCTTTAATTTTTTGTTTTGATTTTTGTAAACCTTGTCTGTCAATCACAAACCCTAAATATTCTACAGATGGTTTAAAGAATTCACACTTATCCTGCTTTAACTGTAATCCTGCATTTTGTAATCTACTCAAAACCAGTTCTAATCTTTCTAAGTGAATAGCTCTAGTCGGACCTGTAATTAAGATGTCGTCTAAAAATATACATGTTCCTTCTATATCCGATAATAACTGTTCCATAGTACGTTGAAAAATAAAGGGAGCATTTGCTAACCCAAACACTAGCCTATTAAAACGAAATAGCCCTTTATGTGTGTTAATGCAGGTGAGATTTTTAGAATCATCCAGAACAAGTTGGTTATACGCTCTAGAAAGATCTAATTTTGAAAATTCGATCCCTCCATGCAACTTGGCAAAAAGATCCTCAATTTTAGGTAAAGGATAATTATCCATATATAAAAATTTATTCAGTGTGACAGAAAAATCGCCACAAATTCTTATATTGCAGTCTGAACGTAAAACTGGAACAATAGGAGTTGCAAAATCTGAATGGTCAATTTTTTCTAAAATACCTAAACTCACTAATCTATTCAACTCGGATTCAACTTTGGACTTTAATGCTAAAGGAACAGGCCGTGGTTTGAAAAATTTTAACTTTAACGTGATTTTAAATTTATTAAAACACCCCAACTCATTACAAAATAGTTTATAATACTTTTTTGTTAGTTTTTCGCCAATTTCACAGGTCGTTATGTTATTGCATTTTATAGAACACAATTGTAAATTAAAAGCGCTAATAAAATCGCGACCCAAGAGTACTGGTTGGTAAAAATTAGTCTAAACAACATATATTTTAAGCATTCGTTCATGACCTTCATAATTTATTGATAATAATAAGTAACCCAACGGTGTCATTTTACTGCCATTATAACAATTAAATACAACCCGACACGATTGCAGTTCACAACTTTGAAAGAAAAACTTATCGTATACGTGTTTAGGTAAAATCGAAACTGCACTACCGCTATCTATTTCACATATAATATTTTGATTACCGATTGAGATGATTTGTTGCATCGGTGCCCCATTTACACACTTAATATTAAAACATTGAAAGTTACCTTCTACAATGTCGTCACCGCCCTCGTCATCATCCGAGTACTTATGCAAATAATTGTTACATTTCATTTTATACGCTTTACACATTCGCTGTAAATGACCCTTAGCATTACATTTACGACACGTAAAGTTCGCGTAACGACACTGATCTTTCGTATGGTTTTTATAACCACACACTACACAAACTTGTTTCACACTCGGAGTACTATCACGCGGTGCGGCTGCCGGTGGGCGGCGGGTGCGCAGCGCGTACACGGCGCCGCTGCCGCCGGCACCCGGTGCTCGGCCCGGGGACTGCGCCCCGTCATGCGCCGCCGCCGCCGCCGCCGACGCCGCGTTCATGAGCGCCAACCGCGCACACCGCACACTCGTAGCTAACTCCAACGTCTTGTTAAACGTCAGATGTTCTATGTTTTCGGTAAACAATTTTTCATTCTCTTTAGCGTTTTCTAATCCCAGTACAAACCTATCTCGTAATGCTGTCTCGAGATCTGATTTAAACTCGCAATGCTGTGCGAGGCTGCGCACTCGCGCCGCCCATTCCATTAAATCTTCCCCGGGTCGTTGTTCGGCCTTATAGAACATGTATCTCTCGGCAAAAGTACTTTTTTTTTTGACAGGAAATGACTATTTAACTTTTGCAATAACACTCCATATTCTACATTGTCTAGGTCCGTAGGGAAAACCAAATCTTTTGCGACGCGGTATGTATCTTCCACTAAAACCGTCAGTAACAGTGCACGCCGTTGAATACCAGCTTTGTCATTTGCGTCGGTAATATTGTTTGCCGTGTAATATTGTTTAAAACGGCTTATAAAAATGCCCCATTCCTCTGCACGATGATCGAACACCAGGTTTCCACCAAACATGATATTTGCACTCGACGTCATTATATTTTTATTCACAAAGTTCACAAAAACACTATTTAATGCGTGGATTGCTTATTCGTCGCCAAAATGTTATATTTATGAGTAATAATTAAATAAAACAATGAACTTGTGACACACCATTTACTGCTTCAACGTAGACTTACCACTGTCACAAACATTATTTGACTACCTACTCTCTGTATTTGTTACAATCACTATAACAGCATACAGGTACCTTTAAAGCAAGTTTATATTATATACCAAATTAACTCATAACTCTAGGCCTGATGTGGTCAAACGCATGGCCTTAATAAATATAAAAAATATAATCCCCTCTAAACTTCTTCTTTACGCTATAAGATAATGTATTAATAGCTTTAGTATGGTTTTAATCAATTGAATTAAAGACAGCTATTTGTGAATATTTTATATGATATTTTAAATTATATTAAAAGTACATAGATGTGCCGTCTGTTTACATGATAGAAGTTTTTGTATCAACATTAAACAGAACGCGGCTCCAAGCTCCGCTACTTTGTAGATATCCTTAAATAGGCGTCATACTGATATTTTATTAATTACTAATAATATCATATGTTTTAATGTGTATATCTCGTTGTTGCAGAATACGCAGTGTTAATTTAATACATACTATTTATTCATTCATTCATTGATAAACAATAAATTTAACATATGAAAATGATATTTCTGCAACAAATATTTTTGTATCTATAAACTCGATTCTTAATCAGAATAAACTCAATTTACAAGCAAGGGCGCCACACCACGAAGCCACCCAGTGCTGCATGACTACAGTACCTTTGTACTTTAGTTTATGTATCTTCTAAAGGAATCGAGTTACCGTTCCACATTCTTCTATATTACAAACTATATTTTAATGTAAAAAATATTAATAAAAATATACTAATTTACAAAAAATCAGATTTTTAATATTGACTTCCGGTTTTACAAGTAATAAAACTCATTACCCCAAGTATTCATTATTAATCATAATTGCATACGAGCTAATAAACCTGTTCCAGCTCTATTTTCCACAATTCTTCTACAAAATAAAAAAATCTAAATCAAAGTCTTATGACCCAAATAAGAACTTAGTTTGGCTAATATACTAACATTAAGGGAGTGACACTATAAACTGAAAGATAAATAGTGTTCCTCCGATTTTAACGTCAAATCGTCGTATTTCAAACGAAAAAAGTCCAACTCGCTGCTCTTACTGGAACCGTCCAAGTACTCTAATCACTTAAGTGACACAATGGCAAGAGGCGATGGTTCAAGTCCCGTTATGCTCAGATATTTATTGTTAATTATGTTATACGTTTTCTGGGTCTTTTTCTCCTGTGTTAATAATATTTCTTAAAGTTAATGTCTTTTAAATATGAAACCAACAAAATATTTGCCATTTAATATTTCACAGTTCTAACGTTTTGGCGTGCAGCAAGTTACTATCAGTTTCGATGTTAATTTAAATATGTTTTTTTTATAATTCTTCTATTTTATTTTATTTTTTTATGTGTAATTTAAGTCATGTTTTTCATAATTACTTAATTTCACTTTCGAACTATTTTTATTAGTTTTGTATTATTTCATTATGCTTGTCGAGTTAGTCTATAAGTGAGGTATACAATTATTGGCATAGATATGTAAGAATGTCTAGAATAAGTAGCAACATTGTATGCAACATTGGCTTCCTATTCAATAAAAATAAAATATTAAACAAAATAAATAATAGTTTAATAAGTTTTATTGTACATCGTAAAAAAGAGTTTTAAGCGTATAAGAAATTCGAACATTTTCAAAGTGGGGTGACTTCCATTCTAAAAGACACACGAATCACACATGTCTAAATAATTTTGCCAGACCTCTTTCGCTTTCAGTCAGTTTAATCGTCGTCAGGTTTTCAGAAATCTGCAATATAATAAAGTTTAATGTTGGCATAACGAACGTTTTTTAATTTCATGTTTAGTCATTTACATGAAACTTTATACTTACTGCCTCGAAAATACTACTGTTAACAATTTTCGAGTCGCACTTGAGTGACAAGACCAGTCTACAGACTTCAGGAGGCGTGCTGGAACTTTGGCATTTCCATCACCAATAGGGACCTGGAAAAGGTATGTTTTATTTTATTTAATACTCACTGCACTATTCATGCTTTAGCATTAGTCATATAAGTTAGTCTTACCATATCGGTGTTAGAGCTTTGAATCTCCTTGTCCGGTGTTGCTTTCTTATAATTGTTATATCCTTTGTCATTCGCGGCGTTAACATGGGAGCTCTAAAAATATTTCAATACAACTTAAATAATTTTTCAATATATAATATTATGAAAAAATAATTTATATTCATTAAAAATATTTACTGATTGGGCGATGCTTAGCGACGTTTTAGTATGTTTGTTACATTTTCGCAAAGACTCCGAGGTCTTTTTCGGTGATCCAAATTGACGTTTAGTAAAGGAATCTATAGCCGAGAATCTATCTTCGTAACTTTAAAGTCGCTTTTTAAGGGACAAATTTTCGATAGAAAGATGCTTTATCAGTTTTTCTCCTTTTTGCAGCAACTGGTATAGAATCAGTTTGAGTTTCAGCGTCGCGTAGTTTTCCATTTTTTAAATCACTATTTTCTGTTTTTTCTATAGAATTGTTCCATTTGGCTAAAAATTTAGATTTCGGGGTGCTACTTTTCGGCAAGTCCTTCATCTAAAAATGATGTTAATGCGTTACAGACAAATTGTAAAAACATAATAATTTGTTATCTACTGTATAGTAGTAATATCAGTAGCAATCCAAAATTAATCAATATTTAAAATAACATTTAAACTAACATTTATATAAAAATATAAGGTTTACAAAAATTTATGAATAATAAATATGGCTCATTTAAAATCCTTTAACGACGAGTTTGACGACTTGATTATTATTTTCGGTATATAAATAACACTTTATAAATAATAAGACGTACGTACTTTATATGTTATTGAATATTAGAAAAATAAACGTACCGGTGAACTGATAAAAGTCCCAAAAATTGACGGTTTGTCAACTTTCTCGCCAGCTGAAAAGTAAAATAAATTACTTAACAAATTAAAAAGTAAAATATTTAATAATAAAATACATTTAAGCCTATTTATATTGTAAATTTAAGTTATACAAATAATTCTTAACAAAATTGTAAACTTACATGTTTCTGTAAGTCCACTAAGATAAGCATGAAGATCCAATAACGCTTGGGCTGCCTCTAGTTCCGTCTGCTTGGGTACGAAAGAAGTCATTTTATTTTAAATTCGTAATAATTATAAATTTCAACAATTTATTTGTTTCTAGGTGCTCACAAGATCACTAAACACAAACTGACTAGTCTCGCGAAATTAGTTGTGTTACTTTACAAAGATGACAGTGGAGGGGTTGGTGTCCGAACATCAGCCCTCTCATTGTACCGTACTCAGGTAAACAGCGGACAATCACTAGTTCATTTAAATCTCTTTCTTTTGTTTCTGTACTGTACTTTTTACAGCAGATTTGAGATAGAAATTAGAAAGAATAAAATTAGGGCTGGAAATATTCATATCCGCTTAGTGACTTATTTTAAGGTAGTCTATAAATATGTAAGCACTTGAATTTTGAAGTTAGTGTAGGCGTCTATTTAATATTTATCTAATAAAAAAGTAGATGTAATTAAAATATTTTAATACACTTTCTTAAATAAATTAGACATAAGACGGTAATGTAAATCAGTACCTATAATAATAATAAATAGGTATTGTACCTACCTATTGTATTTATTAAAAAAATACGAGAAATTCCACAATTCATAATTAATGAGGATTTATCACTTCTTTAAAATGAAAACTATGAAAAGGCGTATATTAATTCCAATACTTTTATTTAATACCCATAAGAGGAAAGATGTACGACAAAATTCCCTTGATGGAGAATACTCGTAGTGCACCTGATATTGAACTTATTATGGACGTTAATTTAGAACTGTTTAAGACAAACAACCCTACGATACAACATATTTGTGTAACTTGGAGCTATCTTGGTTTTATCAGCGCGCGCTAAGATAGCTCTCAGAGGGCAGATTCTCAGCCGACTTAATTGATATGTATCGTTATATTGAGACCAAATTATAAATTACTGCCTATATGTTGTTCGTATTTACGATCTATAATACTGTAAAATTTCATCTAAATCAAACATACATCCTCAGAAACTTTTGCTTTTATAAAATTAATAAGAAGACTATCGACACTGTCAGCCAACCGCTTTACACATGCCGCACATTAGTGCGCGCGTGGCATTTGACGTTATTATTTTAAAATGATACTAAATCCATGCATATTGGCAGAAATCAAATACTTTTTTCTCCTTCTACTTCGGTTCTATTAAATTGTCCTCGCTATTTTATACGGGCGGCAGAAAGAGTGTGTTACTTAAACTACTGTAAGCTAATATGTTTATGTCAAAAATTACGTAACGTTTTTGATAAATTGTTTAAGGTTTTTGACTATATGCTCAATGACAATTTTGATATATTTGGTTTTCATGATCATTTTGATTAATTTCTAATATATTGAAATCAAGTATTATTATTTTATAATATGTAAGACATAAATAATTCTTGTGCTTTATTATGCTTAGGAGATAGACAAATGTAATTTAGAAATATACCTAAATATTTTTCGTTCGAGCGGCGGCTTCAAAGCGGTTCAAGGATCGTAAGGCCGGCTTACGGGTTTAGTTGAAATTGTCATCATGTCATTATCGAAACAAATGCTGTGTTTATAAACACAATGTACATAACACAAACGAAGATGAAGCTTCTTCTATTAATTATTACTAGACAGAAAGCGCTTCGGCGCGCGGTCTTGCACACATTATGGTTAGCCTTTTTCTTATGATCGACCATAACAATGCAATTCAAAAATTTCTTTTCATATATTATATAGAATAAATATTAAATTATATAATTATTCAAAACATGAATAATTTAAAAAGTATAATATAAGTATAGATTCATTAAAGCATCACATCTCGCCTGATTAACTTCGACTTTAGTCCTTTGTCGAAATTGTACATCTAAACCCAGGCCCATCAGTAAGAATTCAAAGACACACACAGGGACAGTATTATATCTATTTAGATTTGCGTTATGTATAGATTAAGTAATATGAACACGTGAATATCAATCGTTTAATATTCATATAATAGGTTTACACAGTCATAAATATACCTATTAGTTTTATTTTGGTTATGTATAGAATACCATCAAAACCTCAAGAGGGTCAAAATAAACCAACCCACAGTCTTAATATAACCGACTAACAATTAGCATGTTGAAAACATACTACGTCACATTTACCTTCAAAAATATAATTCTTAGTATTTCACGACATTTACGCTACGCATTTAAAACAAAACTTTCAAAACTCCTCATTATTTAATTCAAAAATATGTGATATTTTAGATTTAAAAAAAATAAATACAAAATTTTCAATCACTTTGTAATGGTCAAGAGAAACTTTTCTATTTTTTATTCAAATAACGGTCGATAGATTATGAATACAACGTAGAAATTAGCTACATAATGTTTATTGCACCTACCAATGAGCTGTTCTTTGTTCCTATTCCTATTAGAGAAACAAAAGAAAAATATTTCTGCAAAACGGCTTAAAACACGAATTGAAAAATGTTAAACTAATTTCATGAATCGTAAAACTAAGTACTTACCGATTACTTGAGCATATTAATTGGTTTTCTTGCGAGTAAAACCGAAAGTCAACATTAAAAATTCAATTTTTTTGTAAACTGGTATATTTTCATGTTTTTTTATTTTTACGTTAAAATATTGTTTGTTATATAGAAAAATGTAGAATTACTGGGCGGCTTCGTGGTGTGGCGCCCTTGCTTAGCTATGAAAATGTTTGTTGCTGAAATATCATTTTCGTACGTTGAATTTGTTGTTTATGGATGAATGAATGAATAAATAGTATGTTTCAAATTAACTTTGCGTATTCTGCAACTATGAGATATTTTTTTTTTTCACAAAAATACTTAGTGTGACAGAAAATACCTAGTGTCAAGACACATCGTACTTCGTTTTCCAATGACTTCGAGACTTTGCGTGTTGAGTGGTGGAACTCGACGCCGCATTTTGTTTTTACCCGAGCGAGGAAGTGAAAATATTTTAAATATAATCACTCCCCCAAGTGAGCATCGAACCCACAACCGATCGCATTAACAGTCAGAATGGCTTTAAAATAAATATCTAAGAAGATAATACAGGTATTCAGGGCAGAGCTGCTGTTAGCATAGCGACGAATCATATGTTTGTATGTTTGTGTGCCCGGGCGGAGGGCGGGAATCTAAACAGATCGCCTTGACTATAATAAAGTCACTTTAACACCATTATGTGGTATTTAAAGTAGGGGTTAAATATATTCTAATATATTGACGACTATATTTTGTTACTATATTACTTGCGATGCCGTGGTGTAGACAGTATGGTATTGCTTGGTAAGAGTATTCAGAAATAGAGAGCGAAGTGGTCTATCGTTATCTTAATTTTCCTTATCGATTGCCATTTTAATTTCGTAATTCGATAATGTAATTATCATTTGGGCAGTTTTATTTTAAATCAAAACGAAGTATCTATATATCGAAATAAAATCGTGAACAAACCGTTTCAGTAACTTTTAAAATAAGTCATGACTGAAGCTACAAATTCAATGACCATTAAAACTAGCACTTCTGCAAAACTAACCTTTATGAGCGGTGTGTAACACTATATTACCTTCTACATAATAAAAGAATTCATATAGAGAGTTGTAGTGCGGTTTTTTTGAAATTTTCTTCGATGTATCAAAATACTGAAGTGGTTAGTAAGTAATACCAGGAAAGTAATTTATTTAAACAATAGCGACGTACTAATAAACTTTCCTTTATTTTAGTTCTATTCTTATAGGGATAATAAAAGCCTAAACTTTTAAGAAATCTAACTTAATACTTTACTTTTTCAATTATAATTATTATTAGTCATTTAAAGCGGGTAATCCTATCCATATGGGTGCTTCTTTTCTAGTAAGCACTCTCTTTCCACTGCTTACTTATAAGCCTTCTCTTTAAAATGTTTAAAGTTTTGTGTATCATTGTTCATACATAAAATATTTATAGATATCTGTTGATATACTCATAATATATCCTAGTGGGTATTTTACATTTCGTTAATTCTAAAGTTACTGATTATATTATCACGTAAAGGTCCAAAAACATCTATTTCATTTGTAATTAATACAGGTATTAGATACATGTATAAACTATAGGTAAAAAATCAAAAGTATTAAAAATACCCTTTAAAATTAAAATTTAATTTAAGTACGCCAAAAAGAATAAATCACCTTTTCATTTAACTTTCACTATCAAGTTAAGCAATCTTAGAGAGTTCTTTCATATATCACACATAATGTAGAAAGACATAAGGAAATTATTCCACCATTTTCATAAGTCCGCCATATTGGAATTGATTTTTTTGAAAACGTTTTTCAAAAATGGTTTCTAATCCTAAGTGTGGAATAACACTTTAAAAATAGTAAATATAAATAAATTTTATATCTCAAATTAACCATTTTATGTAATATTATTAAAATAAGGCGCAAGAAGTATAATAAGATTCATAGACGTAAGAAAAATGTAATCTTGACATCTATTTGCCTCCACCTTACACATGATCAACAACTAAACGACAAAAAAACAACATTAATACTTTAAAGTCACCTTCCTTTCGAAATATTCTCCCTTTATGCTATGTTATACACTGCCCAAAATTTTACCATTCTATATCAAGTAGGTCCACTTATTCTATTTAACTTGTTATGTAACTATGTTTGTAACTAAGTATGTTTGTATAGTTTAAATCCTTCAACTCAATTTGGAAGTGGATATCTTTAACAAATTAAACAGTAATTATGTAGGTATACGTTTAGTTTGGATGATCGCCATTCAAACTAATCGTATACTATATATGTTATCAAAATCTGACATGGTAAAGCACCTCAGATGAATATCATATGAATAACACCTACAACAAGAATATCAAATGAAAGGGCTTACTGAGAATAATTTGAAAAAAATATTAACGTCATTCCAAATCCAATATGGCGGACTTATGAAGATGGGGGAATAAGTTCCTTATGTCTTTCTGCGTTATGCGTGATATATGAAAGAACTCTCTAAGATTGCTTAACTTGATAGTGAAAGTTAAATGAAAAGGTGATTTATTCTTTTTGGCGTACTTAAATAAAAGTTTAATTTTAAAAAGTGTTTTAGTTGTTTTTATTTTTTACTTATAGTTTAATATGTGTATCTAATACCTATATTAATAACAAATGAAGTATATTTTATTTAAACCTTTAAGTTATAATATAATTACTAACTTTAGAATTAAAGCAATGTTATTAATAAGCGGAAATTAACTACATAAAGAATACCCAATAGGTTATAAGGTCTAAGTACAAACTTGTTAAAGAAAATAAAGAATTTTTATTTTTATTTATTTTATTTTATTGTTGTATCTAGAATGATAAAAATATAATATCTTAATAATATCTTCGTTCTAAAATGAGAAAAATAATCGTTTTTATTTTACATTATTAACAAACAATAAAATATACTTAGGTATTATAGTAAGTATTCTCATTAGGGCTTTATAATCAAGCAAAGCCCACTCTACGATTTCGTGTGGATGTTGTTTCAGGTATTTTATACTCTATGGATTCCATTGTTAAAGTAGATTTCTCATATTTCTTTAATTTCTCTTTTAAACAAAATTTTCATCTGTAAGCCGTTTCATTGTTTGTTTTTATTAGCAATTAGTATTGCCATATCTTCATTTGTCTGTATTTTTACATCTTTCTTAGCTACAGTATTCTTTTTATTGACGGTCTCATTCCATTTTGTTAACAATATTTACCTTTTTGATATATTGAAATGTATTACGTTAGTCACCTATAAAATAAGAGAAAATAGACCTCACGGCAAGTTTTTGCATGATGAATAATTGATTATTTATGAATTTACCGTGAGTCACAACAGGGCTCATATCGAGGCTTTAGATAGAACCTTAAAAACCTTGATATTTACTAGATTTAAATTAGAATTTTTTTACAGGACAGGCAAGTTAATCGAGCGTGCGGGTCACGTGATGGTAAAAGGTCACCACCACCCACGGCCCCGTGTAACACCAGGGGAGCTACAGAAGCATAGCCGAAGAAAGTAGATAGTTAAATTCAGGCAATATTCCCTGATCTTGAAAATTTCAGCCATTTTCCACAATTCTTCTACGAAATAAAAACAATCTAAATCAAAGACTTATGACCCAAATAAGAACTTATTTTGGCTAATACACTAAAATTAAGGGAGGAACACTATTAACTGAAAGATAATAGTATTCCTCCAATTTTAACGTGAAATCGTCGTATTCAAACGAAAAAAGTCCAACTCGCGGCTCTTACCGGAACCGTCCAAGTGCTCTAATCACTTAAGTGACATAATGGTAAGACACGGTGGTTCAAGTCCCATTATGCTTAGATTTTTAATATCAACTATGTTATACGTTTCCTAAGTCTTTTTCTCCTGTGTTAATAATATTCTTTATAGTTAATAATATCTTTTAAATATGAAATCAAAAAAATGTTCGCCATTTAATATTTCACAGTTCTACCGTTTTGGCGTGCAGCAAGTTACAGGATCGATGTTAATTTAACCCTTAACTTGGTAAGGTACATTAGACTCTACATACATTTCAAAAAAAATTTACTGGTTAAATAATAATATTTTTTTGTTTTGTTTTTATTAAAAATATTACTAAATAATTTAGAATTAGTAGAAAAATATTTTCGTTGTTGCAACACTGAACAACACATGTCAAATTCAAAATGGCTTCGAAACAACAAAGTGTTGGCGGGACCCGGGTAAGTTTTTGCGTTATAAATTACTTTTTAGCTCAAAAACTAATAAAAAATGGTGTGTTATTTGATCTAAAAACTATGTATTACTCAAAAATTGTTTTTATGCGTTACTGTCTCAATTTTTATGGCCGATTTTGGTTGAAACAAATGTATGTACACTGCACTGCACGTTGCCAATAACGCACTAAAATACTAAAAATGTTTTTGTTTTTCAACGAATCGGCAGTTTTTGTTTATTTATTTTTTTACCTTCTCATAAAAACTGTCTGCTTTGAACTTTTTTTTTTCTTTTTTCACCTGCAGAACTTACAACTAACTCGCGCCCATAAGATCTTGGCTTTGGTACCCGCTCAAAACGCATGCTCTGACGATAGTTCCACATCTGATGAGGAAGCAAATGCTTATATACCGCCTTCACCAGATACCTCTGATCCACCTTCAATAGCATCATCACTAGAAGCCCTTAATTTGCTTGATACTTCAACTGACTCCAACAACGAACAGCATGATATACCCATTACTTTACCACTCACACCAACATTTGATGAAGTTTTTCCATCGCCGAATACAAGTAACTACAATGTTATACCCACATTGAACTCCATCCAATCTTTGCCATCTCCTTCTGTTGAACTATCATCTCCCCAGCCTAGCACCAGCAGACAGCAGTTACTACTTACCAGGTCCAAGCGTAAAAAACAACAAAGACTGTAGTGACCAAAAAAGTAAAGGTTCAGAAATTCGCCCTAAATTATCAATGGTCAAAAGCAGTATTTCGTCACAATGTATCTCTTGAAGAAAACTTATACAATCTCCATCAAACACAAATAGAGACAGTACTGGATTATTTTTATTTCTTTTTTTCTCCTGACTTAATTACTGACATTGTTTATAATACAAATTTATATGCAGTTGAACAACTAGGTCGATCTATTCAGCTGACAGAAGATGAGATTAAAAGCTTCCTGGCCATTCAAATCATGATGGGTATAGTACAGATGCCAGCTTATACTGACTATTGGGCAAGAAAAACAAGATACCCTCTCATTGCTGATCTTATGCCTCTCAAAAAGTATCAACAAATACGTCGATATATTCATTTTGTTGATAATACTTTGGAAGATTCAGACCGTTATTTCAAGATTCGCCCCCTAATGGAGAAAATACGCAAAAATTTTCTGAAAATTGAAGAAGAAGGAAAATATTCCATTGACGAGATGATGATACCTTATAAAGGTCGTAAAGCAGGTAAACGAAAGCAGTACGTAAAAATGAAACCTAAGAAATGGGGGTTTAAGAATTTTGTCCGTGCGGGTATCATCTACGATTTTATTCTGTATGGTGGCGACGATACCTTTCGTGGACTGACTTTTTCAGAGAAAGAAGCTACAATTGGTTTAAGAGGTATGGTAGTGCTTGCATTGTGTCAAACTATAAAGAAAAAGCCGGCCATTGTGTATGCTGATAACTTTTTTATGTCGCCTGAACTAGCATATATTCTGCGGGAAGAATACGGGATCCTTAGTCTAGGAACAATAAGGACTAATCGTCTCAGAGGCTGTCAAGAGTTATTGCCAACTGACAAACAATTAAAAAAGAAGAAACGCGGTTCTAGCGCCCAGGTGGTTTGCAATAAGAATAAGTTGGCAGTCGTAAAGTGGAACGACAATAAAGTGGTTACACTTATTAGCACCTACATAGACTCGTACCCCTTAGAAACAATCAAACGATACGATAAGGATGAGAAAAAGAAAGTAGATGTAGAATGTCCTCAAGTGGTCAAACATTACAACAAACATATGGGAGGGGTCGATTTAGCAGATATGTTGATATCGTTATATAGAACTCCCTTCAAAAGTCACCGTTGGTACTTGGGAATATTATCACAACTTGTTGATATGTGTATAAATAACGCTTGGCTCCTACATAGAAGAGATGGGAAGAAGACTTCATTGAAAGATTTCAGATTTGAATTGTTTGATGGGTTGTCTAAGTCTAATAGAATAGGAACAAACCAAAACGTTACAGACGATATAGACGAGAATCTGAAAATCCATAAACCAGTCTCAGTCCGACCAACTGATAGCGTCAGATTTGATAACACAGGTCATCTTCCAGAAGCAGGTAATGAAACAATGCGTTGCAAATATTGTAAGAGTGGAAGAACATCTGTCTACTGTATAAAATGTAACGTACATTTGTGTTTTGTTGTGGGAAAAATAAAACGTAATTGCTTTCGTAATTTTCACCTAAAATAATAAAGAATAATTTAAATATTTCCTCCTTTTTTTGAAATAAATTTATAATAACCTGAATAATGTAATTCATTATGTCCTTGGTAGTGTACACCAAAATGTACAAACAATTTATTTATAATATTTCTGTAAAATTGGCAGTGTACATTGTGATGTACTTAAGTTTTCTCGAAACCTAGGATACCTAGATTTTTATTTTTATTTTTCTCAAGTTGTCCATTCATAAATTAAACAAAATTTATCAATAATTTCCTTTTTTTCATATTTTTAGTTCTTGCCAAGTAAAGGGTTAACTATTATTATCCCTATTAGAATAGAACTAGAATAAAAAAGAGTTTATAAGTACGATGCTATTGCTTAAACAAATTACTGTTCCTGGTATTGCTTACTAATCTTTTTACTATTTTGATACATCAAAGAAATTTTCAAGAAATCCGAACTAAGACCTCTTTATGATTTTTTTATTGTTAAGAAGATATTATAGTGTTACACACTACAAGTAAAGATTATCTTAGCAGATTTGCTAGTATTCATATACATCGAATTAGAAGTTGCACTCATGACCCTATTGAATAATACACAAACGCATAAACAGATCAAAACGGTCTCAAACTCCTCAAACTTATAATTATTTGATCGCATTGCGAGAATAACGTTACAACTGATAAAGGAAGTTAAAATAATGGAAGACTTCTAAATCCTACATTAAATTAAACAGTCTAAATTAGTACAGTCTATAAAGGGTAAGTTTTTAAAAGTAAGTTTTTAAGAAAGTTTTAGAAGTGATGGAGGTTGTTAACATTGGTATCATTCTTTTTAGTCTGCAAGCTTTTGTCAGTGTCTGACTGTACTGTTAATATTTTATTTACATCCTTTGGTTTCTTTTTATTTACGTTTCAAATTAAAGAAACGTTTTCTGAATCTCTGGATTTATTTTTATCAAAAAATGTATAAACCCAAATCTCAACCAATTATCGGCGAATTGTAACTCTATAATCGATATTGTGTCAATTACTGATAACTCCGCCGTGATCAACTTAATTTAAACATCTACCAGTTCAGCAAAGACCGTAGGACCACAAAGGTTTATAAAACCGAACAATGAACTATAAAATTATTATTGACACATGCTGATAATTGGAAATAGTAAATTTATGTAAATCAGTAATCTACATCAACAATTAAAGCAAAAAACCTTCTAAGCATTTGTACTAACTAAAACCGATACTATAGTATCCATAAGACGTCGGTAAAAGCATCAAATTATAATAAATTTCAACACATCAATACAATAAGCCTGAATTGTAACTTACCTTATCCTTAAACATTCCGCTTAGAAACACCAAATGACAGAAGGAGGCATATTGTCTTAGACACTGTGTAGCTTTGTAACAAAATCGATTTCCTTTTTGTTAGTTTTCATATTTGTTTTTTAGTTTACTATGTTTGTCGAGTAAGCCTATTAGTGAGGTATACAATTATTATCATAGATATGTAAGAATCTGTCTAGAATAAATAGTGTAAGGTTCATCCCCTCCCCATAAAGTATATATGAATACAATATTTATAAAATCATGCCTTGGCTCATGATACGTCACGCGGAAGGACTCAATATCGCTGTGTTCGCAATAACTCAAGAACTTTTAGAGATTCAGAGGCAACAGTGTCAAGAAATGCTAATATCTACCTATTATCATAAGAAGGGATATAAAACTTTCAGAAGAGATTAAGTATTAAGTAAGAGATTGTAATATGTAAGATATTCCGTTATAATCACCTCCAGTTTTTGAAAGGGAAGCCAAAGATACGTCTTATTTAACCCTCTGTTATAAGTATGCTTTGCTGGTAGTAATAACAGAAGGGAAAATAGCTCCCCGCCATATGCCGTGAATTTAGATCGATCGGCGGACCCGACCAACCTCAGAGTGAACCCTCCGAGACGCAACGGAACATCGAACGTATATGTTACTTACAATGCCTTTGCAAACGAACAATTATTAGTTATTTGTTCCGTCAGTGTAAGGATCCTTCAATGAGGTTAATGCGCTTAATACACTTTTAAATACATATCTCGATACTTAAAATTACTTACGATATTTCTTTACGTTGTTTTTACGCGTATTTTGTTAAGAATTTGTTATAATTATATATTTGAATTGGTTTGTGAGACCATTATATATTATAGTTTAGTTTAGTAGACCATTATAAGTTGTATATTACTTTGTGGGACTATTATATATCTATATGTTTATTGGTTCATTAGACCGAGGTAGGTCGTAGATTGGTTCTTTAGACCATTATATGTCGCAGATTGGTTTGTGAGACCATTATACTCACAAACTAATTATAACGACAAACCAATTGACGGCATAATATATTGGTCTCCATACCAATTCAAATGTATAATTATAACATATTCTTAAATAAAGGAAATCGATTTTGTTACAAATGTACACAGTGTCATAGACAATGTGCTTCCTTTTGTTATTTGGCGTTTCTAAGCGGACATTAATCAAAATGTATCAAAATTTTCATTGAGCATATAGTTAAATACCTTAAATAATTTAATAAAAACGTTACATAATTTTTAACACACTCTTTCTGTCGCCCGTATAAAATAGCGAGGACAGTTAAATAGAACTCAAGTAGAAGGAGAAAAAAGTATTTGATTTCTGCCAATATGCATGGATTTAGTGTCGTTTTAAAATAATAACGTCAAATGACACGCACGCACTAATGTGCGGCATGTGTAAAGCGGTTGGCTTACAGTGTCGATAGTCTTCTTACTAATTTTATAAAAGCAAAAGTTTCTGAGGATGTATGTTTGATTTAGATAAAATTTTACAGTATTATAGGTCGTAAATACGAACAACATTTGGGCAGCAATTTATAATTTGGTCTCAATATAACGATACATATCAATTAAGTCGGCTGAGAATCTGCCCTCTGAGAGCTATCTTAGCGCGCGCTGATAAAACCAAGGTAACTCCAAGTTACACAAATATGTTGTATCGTAGGGTTGTTTGTCTTAAACAGTTCTAAATTAACGTCCATAATAAGTTTAATATCAGGTGCACTACGAGTATTCTCCCATAAAAATATTGGAATTAATATACGCCTTTTCATAGTTTTCATTTCAAAGAAGTGAGAAATCCTCATGAATTGTGAATTGTGGAATTTCTCTTATTTTTTCAATAGATACAACAACATACCTATTTATTATTATTATAGATACTGATTTACATTACCATCTTATGTCTAATTTATTTAAGAAAGTGTCATAAAATATTTTAATAAAATCATTAAATCTAGTTGTTTATTAGATAAATATTAAATAGACGCCTATACTAATTTCAAAATCCTAGTGCTTACATATTTATAGACTACCTTAAAATATGTAAATAAACGGATATAAATATTTTCAGCCCTAATTTTATTCTTTCCAATTTCTATCTCTAATCTGCTGTAAAAAGTACAGAGAAACAAAAGAAAGAGATTTAAATGAACTAGTGATTGTCCGCTGTTTACCTGAGTACGATACAATGAGAGGGCTGATGTTAGGACACCAACCCCTCCACCGTCATCTTTGTAAAGTAACACAACTAATTTCGCGAGACTAGTCAGTTTGTGTTTAGTGATCTTGTGAGCACCTAGAAACAAATAAATTGTTGAAATTTTGTAATTCCTTCGATTTTAAAATAAAAATGACTTCTTTCGTACCCAAGCAGACGGAACTAGAGGCAGCCCAAGCGTTATTGGATCTTCATGCTTATCTTAGTGGACATACAGAAACATGTAACTTTACAATTTTGTTAAGAATTATTTGTATAACTTAAATTTACAATATAAATAGGCTTAAATGTATTTTATTATTATTTTTTTTACTTTTTTAATTTTTAAGTAATTTATTTTGCTTTTCAGCTCGCGAGAAAGTTGACAAACCGTCAATTTTTGGGACTTTCATCAGTTCACCGGTACGTTTATTTTTTTAATATTCGTTAACATATAAAGTACGTATGTCTTATTATTTATAAAGTGTTATTTATATACCGAAAATTATAATCAAGTCGTCAAACTCGTCGTTAAAGGATTTTAAACGAGCCACATTTTTTATTCATAAATTTCTGTAAACCTTATATTTTGATATAAATGTTAGTTTAAATGTTATTTTAAATTTTGATTAATTTTGGATTGCTACTGATATTACTACTATACAGTAGATAACAAATTATTATGTTTTTACAATTTGTCTGTAACGCATTAACATCATTTTTAGATGAAGGACTTGCCGAAAAGTAGCACCCCGAAATCTAAATTTTTAGCCAAATGGAACAATTCTATAGAAAAAACAGAAAATAGTGATTTAAAAAATGGAAAACTACGCGACGCTGAAACTCAAACAGATTCCATACCAGTGATGCTGCAAAAAGAAGAAAATCTAATAAAGCATCTTTCTATCGAAAATTTGTTCCTTAAGAAGCGACTTCAAAGTTACGAAGATAGATTCTCGGCTACAGATTTCTTTACTGAACGTCATTCTGGATCACCGAAAAAGACCTCTGTGTCTTTGCGAAAATGTAACAGACGTACTAACACGTCGCTTAGCATCGCCCAATCAGTAAGTATTTTTAATCAATATAAATTATTTTTTCATAATATTATATATTGAAAAATTATTTAAGTTGTATTGAAATATTTGTAGAGCTCTCATGAAAACGCCCCGAATGAAAAAGGACATATCAATTATAAGAAAGCAACACAGCACAAGGAAATTCAAAGCTCTAACACCGATATGGTAAGACTAACTTACATGACTATTGCCAAAGCATGAATAGTGCAGTGAGTATTAAATAAAATAAAACATACCTTTTCCAGGTTCCTATTCGTGATGGAAATGCCAAAGTTCCAGCACGCCTCCGGAAGTCTGTAGACTGGTCTTGTCCCTCAAGTGCGACTCGAAAATTGTTAACTGCAGTATTTTCGAGACAGTAAGTAGCCCCCATGACTATAATAGATATTTAATAAAACTATCACGATGTCTTAGATCCATTAAAATAAATTTATTTATTTGTTTATAGGGTGTTGGCTACTCATTCAATGACTGGAAAGCCTTCACCAGCTTTTCCCAACAAGCCAGCCAAAAAAAAATTAGATGCAGCATTAGTAAATGATATCGTTCAAACAGTTGTGGAGAGGTGTGGGGTGCCAGAAAATTTAGTGAGGTGCGAAATTTTTTCATATTTTATTTTATGGAATATTTTAAATTTTATTTTGTAACGTAAATAATACCTATTTTCAGAACTAACATAACAACCAAATGCGCCGATGAAAGTAAAATGCTTCGTACTCGTCAGCAAATAAAAATGATAAAGAGAACTAAAAAGCATAAGAAAGAGAATTTACCGCCGTCCGATGATTCAGATTTTTCTGATTAATTACATCTTTCTACGTAAGTAATGTAAATAACTCAAATTTGGGCAGAAAGCGAAGTACGGAGTGTCTTGACAAAGTATTCCCTATCGAACTGCATAGCAATGCGGGGTAAAAATGTGAAATGAAAAAAATTGTACTTGTGTAATCAGTACTAAGATATAAATGCAAAAATATTAAAATATAAACGTTCTTTATGTCAACAAAAGTTAGTAACATTAAACTTTATTATATTGCAGATTTCTGAAAAACTGACGACGATTGACAAAGCGAAAGAAGACTGGCAAATTATTTATACATGTGTGATTCGTGTGTCTCTCAGAATGGAAGTCACCCCACTTTGAAAATATCCGAATTTCTTATACGCTTAGTTCTCTTTTTTGCGATGTTCAATAAAACTAATTAAATAATTATTTATTTTATTTAATAATTTATTTTCAATGAATAGGAAGCCAACGTTGCATACAATGTTGCTACTTGTTCTAGACACTTTCTGACATATTTATGACAATAATTGAATACTTCACTTATAGGCTCACCTATAAGTCCGAAAAAAGTAGAGTTCCAAAATAAATTAAATGAAGTAATTACAAAATATTTGATTTAAATTACACATAATAACAGTAAAATAAAAATATTCAAATATATAAAACAACTAATAAATTGCCATCAAAAGTGCTAGTAACTTGCTGCACGCCAAAACGGTAGAAGTGTGAAATATTAAATGGCGAACATCTTTTTGTTTTCATATGTAAAAGACATTATTAACTATAAGAAATATTATTAACACAGGACAAAAAGACTTAGAAAACGTATAACATAATTAAAATTAAAAATCTGAGCATAATGGGACTTGAACCACCGCCTCTTGCCATTATGTCAAGTGATTAGAGCACTTGGACGGACTTTTTTCTTTTGAATACGACAATTTGACGTTAAAATCGGAGGAACACTATTATCTTTCAGTTTATAGTGTCACTCCCTCAATGTTTATATATTAGCCAAAATAAGTTCTTATTTGGGTCATAAGACTTTGATTTAGATGTTTTATTTTGTAGAAGAATTGTGGAAAATGGAGCTGGAACAGGTTGATTAGCTTGTATGCAATTGTGATTAATAATGATTACTTGTGGTAATGAGTTTTATTACGAGTAAAACATTAAAAATCTGTTTTTTTGTAAATTGTTATATGTTTATTATTATTTTTTTAGTTTAATATATAGTTTGTAATATAGAAGAATGTAGAACGGTAACTCGATTCCTTTAGGAGATACATGAACTAAAGTACGAAGGTATCTACAAAGTAGCGGAGCTTGAAGCCACGTTTTGTTTAATATTGATAAAAACCTCAATCATGGCAACCAAAAGCACATCTTTGTACTTTCAATATAATTTGCAAATATCATATAAAATATTCACAAATAGCTATCTTTAACTCTATTGATTATCTTATGGCTTAAAGATGATGTTTGGAGGGGATTATATTTAAAAATATATATTTATTTAAATTTAATGAGCCATGCGTTTGACCACATCAGGCCCAGAGTAAGCAGTTGATTTGGTCTACGATAATATATGCTTGCCTAAAAGGTACTTATTTACTGTACATTTGAAGATCCCTGGATTGTATGACTTCGGAAATACAAACGTTAGCAATGCTAACAGAAAGCTGCTATATTCACAAGTCATATAGGCTGTAATTTACTAATGATTGAACAATACTATCAGTAATTATTTTATCTTTTACTTATTAGACAATAATGGGCTTCATATGTAGCTATTTGCCTAATTACTTCTCATCCAATTAAATAATTTAGATACGTTGTATATTTAATAAAAATCTATGTTATTCCTTACAAAATGATTTAAAAATAATTATCTAAGAATAAAATACAGGTATTGAGGACAGGGCGGCTATTAGCGTAGCGGCGAATCATATGTACGTATGCGTACCTACATACGTCGCGAATGACAGGGGGCGGAGGGCGGGAATCTAAAAAGATCGCATTGACTATTCTAGAGTCACTTTACACCATTATGTGGTATTTAAAGTAGGGATTAATTTAATTCTAATATATTAACGACTGTATTGTATTGTTTGGTAAGAGTATTCAGAAGTCGAACGCGAAGTGATCTATCGTCATATTAGCTTTCCTTATCGATTGTCATTTTGTTTTTGTAATTCAATAATATATCTATAAATATGGGCTGGTTTTTTTAAAAGAAAACGAAGTATTTATATATCGAAATATAATCATGAACAAACTGTTTGAGTAACTTTTAAAATAAGTCGTGACTGAAGCTACAAATTCTTTGACCATTAATACTAGCACTTCTGCAAAAACAACCTTTATGAGCGGTGTGTAATACTATAATACCTTCTACACAATAAAAGAATTCATATAGAGAGTTGTAGTTCGGTAGAGTGAAATTTTCTTTGATGTATCAAAATACTGAAAAGCTTAGTAAGTAATACAAGGAAAGTAATTTATTTAAACAATAGCGTCGTACTAATAAACTGTCCTTTATTCTAGACCTTTATTCTAGTTATGTTGATCATGTGTAAGGTGGAGGCAAATAGATGTCAAGATTACATTTTTCTTACATCTATGAATCTTATTATACTTCTTGTGCCTTATTTTAATAATATTACATAAAATGGTTAATTTGAGATATAACATTTATTTATATTTACTATTTTTAAAATGTTATTCCACACTTAGGATTAGCAAACATTTTTGAAAAAAATATCAAATCAAATATGGCGGACTTATGAAGATGGTGGAATAAGTTCCTTATGTCTTTCTACATTATGTGTGATATATGAAAGAACTCTCTAAGATTGCTTAACTTGATAGTGAAAGTTAAATGTAAAGGTGATTTATTCTTTTTGTCGTACTTAAATAAAATTTTAATTTTAAAGGGTATTTTTAATACTTTTGATTTTTTTACCTATAGTTTATATATGTATCTGATACCTGTATTAATTATAAATGAAATAGATGTTTTTGGAACTTTACGTGATAATATAATCAGTAACTTTAGAATTAACGAAATGTAAAATACCCACTAGGATATATTATGAGTATATCAACAGATATCTATAAATATTTTATGTATGAACAATGACATACAAAACTTTTAACATTTCAAAGAGAAGGCTTATAAGTAAGCAGTGGAAAGAGAGTGCTTACTAGAAAAGAAGCACCCATATGGGTAGGGTTACCTGCTTTAAATGACTAAGAATATTTATAATTGAAAACATATATTTAAGATTTCAATGAGGAGGATCCGAGTACACAGATTGTCTGTGCCCGTGACGACCACACCGGAAACAGTGATCGCTCCGATCCACCCCACTGCAGAACGCCGCCACGTAACCCACCTCGTGACAGCGGAAACAACGCAGGACATGCGGCTGCAGCACTCGAACTTGAGCCGAGACGAAGCCCACGAGAAGCCTCGCCCCGCTCATCCTTTTCGCCGCCACAATGGGGCAGCGAACCCACGCTGCGCCGAGACGGGCCCGGTCCCGACGGATCTCCCCGACCTTGATGTCGCCGACTGCACAGCCACCGACTCGGCTCACTGCAGCCGCGACATCATCTGTTGTTGCAGAATCGTCGAGGCTAGAAACTCTCAACTCTGCACACTTCACTAGCCTCGACACCTGCACCTCCTCGGAGTTCAAAACTCCACGCAACCTTGTGGCGAGCGCGTCCGCCTTGTCACCGTTGTTGGTGCCGGGCAACTCCAACATCCTGGCACCAGTTTTGGCGACTCGAAAACGAAGATCACTGATACCCAGGTCTTCGAATTTAATATTCTCTTTGACCCGAGTCAGGAAGTCGCTATACGTGACCTTGTCGGCGGCAGCTGGCTGTAGTTTCAGGGTGACCACCGCCGACCGAGGCGGACGCAGCTTTGGCTCCTTCGCCTTTTGTGTCCCCTTCGCTGGCTGAGCAGGTTGCGCCTTCGGCGCCACTTTCTTTTTCTTCGTCCCCTTGCGCGCAACGACATTCCATCCTTCGGACATGTCGTTTGGCGCCAGTGAGAGGGGACGAGGCTGTGCAGTTGTGTCCGTTTTAGGAGCACTTTTGGCCTTGCTCTTGCCCTTTGCCTTCGCGGGTTTTGTTTCTTTCGGTGCCGAATTAGCGGGTGCTACTAAGGTGGATACGGTGGGCACCACCTCTGTACGCTTCATTGCGGCTTCCCGGCATCTACCGGCCGCTAATGGTGGACGCACCAGCTTTGGTGGAAGAAGCCTGTCTTCCAGTGCTGCAAGACGTGTGTTTAGTAACGTGCCCACCTGCACCATTACTGCACGCGCCACTTCCTCCTTCGTCCCTTCCTCCACATTATCAGAGGGCTGACGTACTGCCTTGGATCGCTCCATTTCAGCTCTCATATGCGCCATTTCCTTCCGCAACTCCGTTACCTCAGAGAGTAGACGTGCATTTGCCGCCCGCAACTGATTTACCTCTTCATTGGCCGTTCTGTTGGCCAAGATTTCCACAGCCGTGTAGATGGCACCTGCAGCCTCCTTAAGGGCCTTTGTAAACGTGCCCTTAAGGTTACCAGACTTGCTAGCCACTTTATTAATAATGGCTAGACTATCCGTTACCTGGTGCTGAAGGTCTTGCACCAGGGGGCCATCAACTCTCTGCCTTGTCAAGTCTTGGGAAATGTCCGAGAGCCTGGAACTTGCTCTGGACTGTACTGTCCGGGTAATGCCAGCTACCTCCTCCTCCGCTTGGAGCTGAAGCTCCTCGCGCCTGGCCTCTTTAATCTGCCCTGCTACTGCAACAGGTCTCACTCCTTCTCCAATATTAGTTGAGCGTTTTCCTCCACGCTTCACCGAGGCAATTCTAACTTTCGTCCTCTCTAATTCCCCTTCTCCTTCGGATGAGCCAGAATTGCTTTTAGTCGACCTCGGCCTTTTCCGGTCCATTCTGTATTGTGTCTTCGTCAATGTGGCTGAGCTGTTAGAAGCCACAGACATGAGGCTCTCAGCCTATGACTCGGAAGCCGCCCAGAAACGGCCCCGTGTTGTCGACGACAACGACACAGACCTCGATCTTCCACTAGTGCAGTCAGAAATATCGAGCCTTTCCAACACCACACGCGCCTTTCGCAGCATCGGATCTCTCCGACTTGTAGACGCCACTACATTATCACATTTGCCCATCACAGGCACCTCCACAACGCCGCCCATCTCAGGCACTGCTCTAACACCGCCCATCTCAGGCCTCTCTTCTCCGCCCTTCTCGGGCCCCTCACCGCCAACACAACAGTACTTTTTGCCCGAATCGACGGGGCAACGTGCCGTAGCACGGAGGGATTCTCCGACCTCGTTGAGGCCGGTACCCACCTGGGGTAATTGTTTTCTATTAGGTACTGCCATGTTGTTGTTTGTTTTGCTTTTCTGTCGGGGTGTGCTCCCCTAGGCCACTAAAGGTGCGCCCACACCTACTGTTTTGGTCCGCGCCGGGAGTTTGACTTCCCGGTCCACTCGCCCGCATGTGCGAGTGGTTATCCCCTATCCGCCAACCGGGGGACGCGCCCATTAGGAGACCAGCCACTCCTCTGGGAAGCTTTTGTCAGTGCCTGACTGTACTAGGACCAGCACGAAATAGCTTCTACGGTTTTAATTTCGTAATCTGAGCAGTCGTTATCTAATTTAAGATTTTATTTATATCCTTTGGTGTCTTTTTATTTACGTTTCAAATTAAAGGAACGTTTTATGAATCTCTGGATTTATTTTTATCTCAAAAAATGTATAAAGCCAAATCTCAACCAATTATCGGCGAATTGTAACTCTATAATCGATATCGTGTCAATTACTGATAACTCCGCCGTGATCAACTTAATTTAAACATCTACCAGATCAGCAAAGACCGTAGGACCACAAAGGTTTATAAAACCGAACAATGAACTATAAAATTATTATTGACACATGCTGATAATTGGAAATAGTAAATTTATGTAAATCAGTAATCTACATCAACAATTAAAGCAAAAAACCTTCTAAGCATTTGTACTAACTAAAACCGATACTATAGTATCCATAAGACGGTAAAAACATCAAATTATAATAAATTTCAACACATCAATACAATAAGCCTGAATTGTAACTTACATCCTAAAAGATTCCGCTTAGAAACACCAAATGACAGAAGGAGGCATATTGTCTTAGACACTGTGTAGCTTTGTAACAAAATCGATTTCCTTTTTGTTAGTTTTCATATTTGTATTTTAGTTTACTATGTTTGTCGAGTAAGCCTATTAGTGAGGTATACAATTATTATCATAGATATGTAAGAATCTTTTTAGAATAAATAGTGTAACGGTCATCCCCTCCCCATAAAGTATATATGAATACAATATTTATAAAATCATGCCTTGGCCCATGATACGTCACGCGGTAGGACTCAATATCGTCGTGTTCGCAATAACTCAAGAACTTTTAGAGATTCAGAGGCAACAGTGTCAAGAAATGCTAATATCTACCTATTATCTTAAGAAGGGATATAAAACTTTCAGAAGAGATTAAGTATTAAGTAAGAGATTGTAATATGTAAGATATTCCGTTGTAATCACCCCCAGCTTTTTCAAGGAAAGCCAAAGATACGTCTTATTTAACCCTCTGTTATAAGTATCCTTTGCTGGTAGTAATAACAGAAGGGAAAATAGCTAAATGACCCCCTCCCCGCCATATGCCGTGAATTTAGATCGATCGGCGGACCCGACCAACCTCAGAGTGAACCCTCCGAGACGCAACGTGTAACGTTTATCTCCTCCCATATAGTATATATCATTACTATAATTATAAAAACATGCCTTGGCTCATGATACGTCACGTGGTTAGGACCCATTTATTGTTGTATTCGTATGTAACTAAAGATCTTTTAGAGATTCAGAGGTAACAATGTTAAGAAATTTCAATCGCAATATATTAAATTTATATAATTAGCCATCAGAAGATAATCTCATTTATTATATATTTGCCATCAACAATTTATTTGTTTCTAGGTGCTCACAAGATCACTAAACACGAACTGACTAGTCTCGCGAAATTAGTTGTGTTACTTTACAAAGATGACGGTGGAGGGGTTGGTGTCCAAACATCAGCCCTCTCATTGTATCGTACTCAGGTAAACAGCGGACAATCACTAGTTCATTTAAATCTCTTTCTTTTGTTTCGCTGTACTTTTTACAGCAGATTAGAGATAGAAATTAGAAAGAATAAAAGTACGGCTGGAAATGTTCATATCCGCTTAGTGACTTATTTTAAGGTAGTCAATAAATATGTAAGCACTTGGATTTTAAAGTTAGTGTAGGCGTCTATTTTAATATTTATCTAATAAAAAACTAGATGTAATTAAAATATTTTAATACACTTTCTTAAATAAATTAGACATAAGACGGTAATGTAAATCAGTACCTATAATAATAATAAATAGGTATTGTACCTACCTATTGTATCAATTGAAAAAAATCGAGAAATTCCACAATTCACAATTCATGAGGATTTCTCACTTCTTTAAAATGAAAACTATGAAAAGGCGTATATTGATTCCAATGCTTTTATTTAATACCCATAAGAGGAAAGAATACTCGTAGTATACCTGATATTGTACTTATTATGGATCTAAAAGTGCCCAATTATAACAAATTTATCCGTCTATCTAGTTAGCATACTTGGAAGGTTTAGTTTAAATATCTTACATTTTCTATTTTTAAAGCTCTTCTAAAGGACCGTCTTAGCTACGCCGGTGTCCATAGTGTAAGAACTAGACGATCCGAAGAATAGGATATTTTATTCTAAATCGGTATGAATCTAAAAGTGTACATTTGATATAGTACAGACAGTTATTAGAAAATGTTAGTAATTATTTGTTTATAATTGAAATCAAAGTTTTCAAAATTTACCCGTACGTTGATATTAACACGAAATAGCACAGTAATGCATAAAAAATAGTTTTAAATAATTTTCCCCAATTTTTATAAGTGTCACATTAAAATTAAATAAAGGTGTAAAAGATTAATTACATAAGACATTGTAACGATACGTACTATATATAAATGTACAAATAATTTAATAATAACATTAAATATTATTTTATATAGTATTTATAGGTAGGTAGTAATAACATAATTATTAATATTATTTTTAATAAATATAATTTTGGCTGAATGAATTTCTGGCAGTCTAGAATGATACAATGGATTTTGGAAAAAGAAAGATGGAGGATTGGCGGGAGCGTCATGTGCGGAAAAGGACGCTTGAGAATATTGTTAATATTTAATTTGGAACAATAGAAATATAATATATTAGAAGTGAATATAATAACAATATTTAATATCGGAAATACATAGGAATATGATTATTATTGTTTTTATGGTATTGGTGGTCGGTAAGATTTGCATTTCTATAAGAAGAATTTGTTGGTAAGTTCTTTTTCCATTATTAATATAAAAGTGCCAATAAATGAATATAATATTATTATTAATATAGTTAAATAATTATATTATACATATTAGACGTTTAGAATGTACATTCTAAGAGATATATGAAATTTGTAATATAAATATACCAAAGCGTCTGCCGCCATCTTTGAATAGTGTTGTATGAACATATTATTATATGCATTTACTGAGTATTATAAAATATTTTAATATTATACTAAGCTCTGTAAACAATAAATCACAATTAATATAATATCATGTATTGAACGAATTAAGCATTTTATGGTTATATTTATATAATATTCTTAAACATATAGGAGATCCGTCATACACTCGCGTTACGCGACTGTCGGGGTTCGGTGAGCGTTGCAGCTTACTGATAACTGATGTCGATGGCGCAACCCAACGTTGCCGGGCGTAACTGAGGCTGCTATGGTTGACTTTGGTGAGCTTCTATGGCGATGTTGGTTGGTGGTATCGAGTCTGCTGCTGTCTCGCGTTGCGCGAGCGATGCTTGTACGGCGTAGGACGTTGATATAACTTGCGACACGCGACCGTCGGGGTTCGGTGAGTGTTACAGCTTATTGATAACTGATGTCTGTGGAGCAATCCAATGTTGCTTGATGCCACTGAGGCTGCTATAGTCGGCGTAGGTGAAACGCTATGGAGATGTTGGTTGGTTGTATCGAGTCTGTTGCTGTCTCGCGTTGCGTAAGCGATGCTTGTATGGCGTTGGATGTTGATATTGCTTGTGACATGCGACTGCCGGGGTTCGGTGAGCTTTATAGCTTACTGATAACTAATGTCGGTGGCGCGACTTGTATCTTCTCTGATGCTGTCTTGCGTTGTACATGCGATACCTGTACGGCGACGGACATAGATTCAACCGTTTCTATGTTGTTTTACACCCGTGGTGTGGGATGAATGGTTATGTGACGCTATTATGTCTCGTGTGTTTCGAAGTATGTTTTAGTTGCCTCCTTACGGGGAGAGCTATACTATTATGTCACAAAATGCTGTAGTACTTAATGGTGTTCGACTGTTTGTCTAGCGCCTTGTTTGGTGGTAGAACGCATAACCGAGTTCAATTGTTGGTTATGACAAACGAATGCTACGTATGTGCTGTGCGTTAATATAAAACAATCGGCCGTCTAGCGGTTGTGCGTCTGAACTGATATGCGAACCGGAAAGTAATATTGGTCTGGCAGGCCAATCGACGTATCATTATCATGTATTGGTCTCACAAACCAATCCACGGCTTATATTGGTCTCACAAACCAATCGACGATATATATTGGTCTCACAAACCAATCTGCGACTTATATTGGTCTCACAAACCAACTTACGATATATAATGGTTTAAAGAAGCAATCTACGATATATAATGGTCTAAAGAACCAATCTACGACATATAATGGTCTAAAGTACCAATCTACGACATATAATGGTCTTAAGAACCAATCTACGACATATAATGGTCTAAAGAACCAGCCTACGACATATAATGGTCTAAAGAACCAATCTACGACATATAATGGTCTAAAGAACCAATCAACGATATACAATGGTCTCACAAACCAATTCAAATATATAATTATAACATATTTTTAATATATTTTAACGTAAAAAATACGTAAAGAAGTACCATAAGTAATTTTAAGTATCGAGATATGTATTTAAAAGTGTATTAAGCGTATTAGCCTAATTGAGGGATCCTTACACGGACGGAACAAATAACTAATAATTGTTCGTTTGCAAAGGCATTGTAAGTAACATATACGTTCGATGTTCCGTTGCGTCTCGGAGGGTTCACTCTGAGGTCGGTCGGGTCTGCCGATCGGTGGGAATTCACGGCATATGGCGGGGTGGGGCCATTAAGCTATTTTCCCTTCTGCTATGACTATCAGCAAAGGATACTTATAACAGAGGGTTAAATAAGACGCATCTTCGGCTTTCCTTGGAAAAGCTGGAGGTGGTTATAACGGAATATCTAATGTACTAAAATCTCTTACTATAATGTCTTCTGAAAGTTTTATATCCTTTTTAAGATAATAGGTAGTTATTAACATTTCTTGACACTGTTGCCTCTGAATCTCTAAAAGTTCTTGAGTTATTGCGAACATGACGATATTGGGTCCTAACCGCGAGACGTATCATGAGCCAAGACATGTTTTATAATCATAGTATTTATCAACACAACGTTATTAGTAATAAGTCTATTGACTATCTATTTTCTATTCAATTCTATTAATCTTCTGCTTCTTCTATTAATTATTATTAGACAGAAAGTGCTTCGGCGCGCGTTTTTTTATAATCGACCATAACAATGAGATTTAATTTTTTTTCCTTTATTATATAGAATAAATATCAAATTATATAATTTTGTTCTGATTAATTTAAAAAAATACAATATTTCTTTCTTTCTAGCTTTCATTAAAGGTTCATATTTCACCTGGTTTATATCTATGTAGATTTGTTTTATTTGATATAAATAAATTAATAGAAAATATAAATAATTAGAAATTTTTCAGTAACTTTTATTTTTTATAATTGTAATATGACCATAGAGAGACTTTCTATTATTTATTCAAATAACGGTCGATAGATTAAGAATTCCACGAAGGAATTCGCTACATAATGTTTATTGCACCTACCAATGAGCTATTCTTTGTTGCCATTCCTATTAGAGAAACAAAAGAAAAGTAATTCTGCAAAACGGTTTAAAACACGAATTGAAAAATGTTAAACTTATTTCATGAATCATAAAACTAAGTACATACCGAGTAGAAACAGAATAAAGGATCAGGTAAATCAGTGGATAGGTATACGCGAAATGACATCAAAGCGGTCAAATACGGGGCATTACACGACAAGCGGGCAGCGAAATATGTGCATATTAATGGGTTTCGAGTAAAACCGGAAGTCAACATTAAAAATCCGATTTTTTGTAAATTAGCATATTTTTATGTTTTATTATTTTTACGTTAAAATATAGTTTGTAATATAGAGAAATGTAGAACGGTAACTCGATTTCTTTAGGTGATACATGAACTAACCCAGTACTGCATGACTACGGTACGAAGGTAGTCATGCAGTACTGGGCGGCTTCTTGGTGTGGCGCCCTTTCTTGTAAATAGAGTTTATTCTGATCAAGAATCAAATTTATAGATATAAAACTATTTTTTGGTGAATTATCATTTTCGTATATTAAATTAATTGTTTATGAATGAATGAATGAATAAATAGTATGTATTTAATTAACTTTGCGTATCCTGCAACAACGAGATATACACATTAAAACATATGATATTATTAGTAATTAATAAAATATCAATATGACGCCTATTTAAGGATATCTACAAAGTAGCATATCACAACGAGATATCTATAAAAAATCATATAAAATATTATATAAAATGTTCACAAATAGCTGTCTTCAATTCTATTGTGTAAAACCATACTGAAGCCATACGGTTATTAGATTATCTTATGGCTTAAAGATTGTTTATATTTAATAGGCCATGCGTTTGACCACATCAGGCCTAGAGTTAAGAGTTGATTTGGTCTATGATAATATAAGCTTGCCTAAAAGGTACTTATTTACTGTATATTTGAAGATCCCTGGATGGTATGCAGCAATGAGTTCCACAGCCGCCCGAATAAAAAACGTGGCTGAATCTACTTATCTGACTATGAATTTTTTTACTAAAAGAAAGCTGCTATATTCAAGAGTCATATAGGCGATATTTTACTAATAATTGAACAATATTCTTCATATGTAGCTATTTGATTAATTACTTCTTATCCAATTAAATAATTTAGATACGTTGTATATTTAATGAAAATCTATGTTATTCTTTACAAAATGGCTTTACAATAATTATTTAAGAAGATAATACAGGTATTGAGGGCAGGGCGGCTGTTAGCGTAGCGGCGAATCATATGTACGTATGCGAACCTACATACGTTGCGAATGGCAGCGGGCGGAAGACGGGAATCAATAAAGAACGCCGCACTTTAACACCATAACGTGGTATTTAAAGTGGGGATTAATCAAATTCTAACATAATGACGACTGTACTGTTTTGTTTGGTAAGAGTATTCAGAAGTCAAAAGCGAAGTGGTCTATCGTTATCTTAACTTTCCTTAACGATATAATTATACATTTTGGCAGTTTTATTTTAAACCAAAACGAAGTATCTATATATCGAAATATAATCGTGAACAAACCGTTTGAGTTACTTTTAAAATAAGTCATGACTGAAGCTACAAATTCGATGACCATTAATACTAGCACTTCTGCAATAACAACCTTTATCAGCGGTGTGTAACACTATAATACCTTCTACATAATAAAAGAATTCATAACGAGAGTTGTATTTCGGTAGAATGAAATTATCTTTGATGTATCAAAATTCTGAAAAGTTTAGTAAGTAATACCAGGAAAGTAATTTATTTAAACAATAGCGTCGTACTAATAAACTGTCCTTTATTCTAGTTCTATTCTTATAGGGATAATAAAAGTCTAAATTTTTAAGAAATCTTAAATATCCTTTTTAAACATAAATACTCTTAGTCATTTAAAGCGGGTAATCCTATCCATATGGGTGCTTCTTTTCTAGTAAGTACTCACTTTCCACTGCTTACTTATAAGCCTTCTCTTTGAAATGTTAAAAGTTTTGTGTTTCATTGTTCATACATAAAATATTCATAGATATCTGTTGATATACTCATAATATATCCTAGTGGGGGGATTTGAATGACGTCAATATTTTTTCAATTTTTTCACAGTAAGCCCTTTCATTTGATATTCTTGTTGTAGGTATGATATTCATATGATATTCATCTTAGGTGTTCCGCCATGTCAGATTTTGATAACACTTATAACGCATCGCCATCCAAACTAAACGTATACCTACATAATTACAGTTTTATTAGTTGAAGATATCCACTTCGAAATTACAATTATGTACAAACATACTTAGTTACATACAGAGGTACATAACAAGTTAAATAAATGAGTGGACCTACTTGATATAGTATGGTAAAATTTTGGCCAATGTATAACAGAGCACAAGGGGAGAATATTTTGAAATATTAGTTGATTATGTGTAAGGTGAGAAGCAAATAGATGTCAAGATTACATATTTCTTACATCTATGAACTTTATCATATTCGTTAAGCCCTATTTAATATCAATAGCTTGGCCAATACGGTCTAATATTTATTTATTTTCATTTATTTATTTATTAGAAGACCAACGAACGTTACATGCTTTATCCCTTGCGGGGTAGTCAGAAAGGAACTTGTTCCTTTAGGTAAATTGGTCGGAGAAGAAAGTATCGGAAGTGATGGAGGTTGTTAATATGGGTATCATTCTTTTCAGTCTGCAAGCTGTTGTCAGTGCCTGACTGTACAAGGACCAGCACCTAACGAAATAGCTTCTACGGTTGTAATTTCGTTGATCTAAGCAGTCGTTATGTAATTTAAGATTTTATTTAAATCCTTTGGTATCTTTTTATTTACGTTTCAAATTAAAGGAACGTTTTCTGAATCTCTGGATTTATTTTATCTCAAAAAATGTATTAAGCCAAATCTCAACCAATTATCGGCGAATTGTAACTCTATAATCGATATTGTGTCAATTACTGATAACTCCGCCGTGATCAACTTAATTTAAACATCTACCAGTTCAGCAAAGACCGTAGGACCACAATGACTTATAAAACCGAACAATGAACTATAAAATTATTATTGACACATGTTGATAATTGGAAATAGTAAATTTATGTAAATCAGTAATCGACATCAGCAATTAAAGCAAAAAACCTTCTAAGCATTTGTGCTGACTAAAACCGATACTATAGTATCCATAAGACGTCGGTAAAAACATCAAATTATATGATAATAAATTTCAACACATCAATGCAATAAGCCTGAATTGTACCTTACATCCTAAAAGATTCCGCTTAGAAACACCAAATGACAGAAGGAGGCATATTGTCTTAGACACTGTGTAGCTTTGTAACGAAATCGATTTCCTTTTTATTAGTTTTCATATTTGTATTTTAGTTTACTATGTTTGTCGAGTAAGCCTATTAGTGAGGTATACAATTATTGTCATAGATATGTAAGAATCTGTCTAGAATAAATAGTGTAACGTTCATCCCGTCCCCATAAAGTATATATGAAAACAATATTTATAAAATCATGCCTTGGCTCATGATACGTCACGCGGTAGGACTCAATATCGTCGTGTTCGCAATAACTCAAGAACTTTTAGAGATTCAGAGGCAAAAGTGTCAAAAAATGCTAATATCTACCTATTATCTTAAGAAGGGATATAAAACTTTCAGAAGAGATTAAGTATTAAGTAAGAGATTGTAATATGTAAGATATTCCGTTGTAATCACCTCCAGCTTTTGAAAGGGAAGCCGAAGTTGCGTCTTATTTAACCCTTTGTTATAAGTATCCTTTGCTGGTAGTAATAACAGAAGGGAAACTAGCTTAATGGCCCCCTCCCCGCCATATGCCGTGAATTTAGATCGATCGGCGGACCCGACCAACCTCAGAGTGAACCATCCGAGACGCAACGGAACATCGAACGTATATGTTACTTACAATGCCTTCGCAAACAAACAATTATTAGTTATTTGTTCCGTCAGTGAAAGGATCCCTCAATGAGGTTAATGCGCTTAATACACTTTTAAATACATATCTCGATACTTAAAATTACTTACGATATTTCTTTACGTTGTTTTTACGCGTATTTTGTTAAGAATTTGTTATAATTATATATTTGAATTGGTTTGTGAGACCATTATATATTATAGTTTAGTTTAGTAGACCATTATAAGTCGTATATTACTTTGTGGGACTATTATATATCTATATGTATATTGATTCATTAGACCGAGGTAGGTCGTAGATTGGTTCTTTAGACCATTATATGTAGCAGATTGGTTTGTGAGTCCATTATACTCACAAACTAATTATAACAACAAACCAATTGACGGCATAATATATTGGTCTCCATACCAATTCAAATATATAATTATAACATATTCTTAAATAAAGGAAATCGATTTTGTTACAAATGTACACAGTGTCATAGACGATATGTTCCTTTTGTTATTTGGCGTTTCTAAGCGGACATTAATCAAAATGTATCAAAATTTTCATTGAGCATATAGTCAAATACCTTAAAGAATTTAATAAAAACGTTACATAATTTTTAACACACTCTTTCTGTCGCCCGTATAAAATAGCGAGGAAAGTTGAATAGAACTGAAGTAGAAGGAGAAAAAAGTATTTGATTTTTGCCAATATGCATGGATTTAGTATCGTTTTAAAATAATAACGTCAAATACCACGCGCGCACTAATGTGCGGCATGTGTAAAGCGGTTGGCTGACAGTGTCGATAGTCTTCTTACTAATTTTATAAAAGCAAAAGTTTCTGAGGATGTATGTTTGATTTGGATGAAATTTTACAGTATTATAGGAACAACATATAGGTAGCAATTTATAATTTGGTCTCAACATAACGATACATATCAATTAAGTCGGCTGAGAATCTGCCCTCTGAGAGCTATCTTAGCGCGCGCTGATAAAACCAAGGTAGCTCCAAGTTACACAAATATGTTGTATCGTAGGGTTGTTTGTCTTAAACAGTTCTAAATTAACGTCCATAATAAGTTCAATATCAGGTGCACTACGAGTATTCTCCAACAAGGGAATTTTGTCGTACATCTTTCCTCTTATGGGTATTAAATAAAAGTATTGGAATTAATATACGCCTTTTCATAGTTTTCATTTTAAATAAGTGAGAAATCCTCATGAATTGTGGGATTTCTCGTATTTTTTCAATGGATACAATAGGTAGGTACAATACCTATTTATTATTTTTATAGGTACTGATTTACATTACCGTCTTATGTCTAATTTATTTAAGAAAGTTTATTCAAATATTTTAATAAAATCATTAAATCTAGTTTTTAATTAGATAAATATTAAATAGACGCATACACTAATATCAAAATCCTAGTGCTTACATATTTATAGACTACCTTAAAATAAGTAAATAAGCGAATATGAATATTTCCAGCCCTAATTTTATTCTTTTTAAATTCTATATCTAATCTGCTGTAAAAAGTACACAGAAACAAAAGAAAGAGATTTAAATGAACTAGTAATTGTCCGCTGTTTACCTGAGTACGATACAATGAGAGGGCTGATGCTTGGACACCAACCCCTCCACCGTCATCTTTGTAAAGTAACACAACTAATTTCGCGAGACTAGTCAGTTTGTGTTTAGTGATCTTGTGAGCACCTAGAAACAAATAAATTGTTGAAATTTTTTAATTCCTTCGATTTTACAATAAAAATGACTTCTTTCGTACCCAAGCAGACGGAACTAGAGGCAGCCCAAGCGTTATTGGATCTTCATGCTTATCTTAGTGGACATACAGAAACATGTAACTTTACAATTTTGTTAAGAATTATTTGTATAACTTAAATTTACAATATAAATAGGCTTAAATGTATTTTATTATTATTTTTTTTTACTTTTTTTATTTGTTAAGTAATTTATTTTGCTTTTCAGCTGGCGAGAAAGTTGACAAACCGTCAATTTTTGGGACTTTTATCAGTTCACCGGTACGTTTATTTTTTTAATATTCGAAAACATATAAAGTACATGCATGTCTTAGTATTTTTAAAGTTTTATTTATATACCAAAAGTTACATAAGTAAAAATTGACAAAATTTTAACTGCTCAAGTCGTCAAACACGTCGTTAAAGGATTTTAAACGAGCCACTTTTTTTATTCATAAATTTTTGAAAGCCTTATATTTTTTATATAAATGTTATTTAAAATTTTGCTTAATTTTTGATTGCTACTAATATTACTACTATACATATATGATAGCAATTAGCAAATTATTATGTTTTTACAATTTATCTTTAACACATTACCATCATTTTTAGATGGAGGACTTGCCGACTAAAACTAGCACCCCAAAGTCTAAATTTCTAGCTAAATGGAAAAATTCTACAGAAAAAACAGAAAATAGTTGTTTAAAAAATGAAAAATTGCATGACGTTGAAACTCAAACAGATTCTATACCAGTGTTGCTGCAAATAGAAGAAAAAGTAATAAAGCTTTCTGCTGAAAATTTATCCCTCAAGAAGCGACTTCAAAGTTACAACGATAAATTCTCGACTACAGATTCCTTTACTGAACGTCATTCTGAATTATCGAAAAAGACCTCGGAGTTTCGAAAATGTAACAGACGTACAAAAACTTCAGTTAGCAAAAATAAGAAAATAACACCAGACAAGGAGATTCAAAGCTCTAACACCGATATGGTAAGACAAATTACATGACTAATGCCAAAGCATGAATAGTGTAGTGAATATTAAATAAAATAAAATATACCTTTTCCAGGTTCATATTGGTGATGGAAATGCAAAAGTTCCAGCACGCCTCCTAAAGTATGTAGACTGGTCTTGTCACTCAAGTGCGACGCGAAAATTGTTAACAGCAGTATTTTCGAGACAGTAAGTAGCCCCCATAACTATAATAGATTATTTAATAAAACCATTACGACGTCTTAGATCCATTAAAATAAATTTATTTATTTGTTTATAGAGTGTTGGCTACTCATTCATTGACTGGTAAGCCTTCACCAGCTTTTCCCAACAAGCCAGCCAAGAAAAAATTAGATGCAACGTTAGTAAATGATATCGTTCAAACAGTTGTGGAGAGGTGTGGGGTGCCAGAAAATATAGTGAGGTGCGAAATTTTTTCATATTTTATATTATGGAATATTTTCAATATTGTTGGGAAACATAAATGAAAAATAAATAATTCCTATTTTCAGAACAAACATAACAATCAAATGCGCCGATGAAAGTAAAATGCTTCGCACTCGTCAGCAGATCAAAATAATAAAGAGAACTAAAAAGGATATGAAAAGAAACTTACCGCCGTCCGATGATTCAGATTTTTCTGATTAATTACATCTTTCTACGTAAGTAATGTAAATAACTTGAATTTGGGCGGAAAGCGAAGTACGGAGTGTCTTGACAAAGTATTATTATAGTGACTTGACAAAGTATTATTATTAAGATATAAATGACTAAAGATGAAATTATAAACGTTCGTTATGTCAACAAAAGTGTAAACGTAATTATATTGCAGATTTCAGAAAACCTGACGACGGCAAAGCGAAAGAAGACTGGCGAAATTATTTAGACATGTGTGATTTGTGTGTCTCTTAGAAAATAAATCATCCAACTTTGAAAATGTCTAAATTTCTTATACGCTTATTTCTCTTTTTTGCGATGTACAATAAAACTAATTAAACTATTATTTATTTTGTTTAATATTTTATTTTTATTGAATAGGAAGCCAATGTTGCATACAATGTTGCTACTTATTCTAGACATTCTTACATATCTATGACAACTATTGCATACCTCAATAATTATAAAAAATCATATTTAAATTAACATCGAAACTGTTTGTAACTTGCTGCACGCCAAAACGGTAGAACTGTGAAATATTAAATGGCGAACATTTTTTTGATTTCATATTTAAAAGATATTATTAACTATAAAAAATATAACAGGAGAAAAAGACTTAGAAAACGTATAACATAATTAATATTAAAAATCTAAGCATAATGGGACTTGAACCACCGCCTCCTGCCATTATGTTACTTAAGTGATTAGAGCACTTGTACGGTTCCAGTAAGAGCCGCGAGTTGGATTTTCTTGTTTGAATACGACGATTTGACGTTAAAATCGGAGGAACACTATTATCTTTCAGTTAATAGTGTTCCTCCCTTAATGTTAGTATATTAGCCAAAATAAGTTCTTATTTGGGTCATAAGTTTTTGATTTAGATTGTTTTATTTCGTAGAAGAATTGTGGAAAATGCAGCTGAAATTTTCAAGATCAGGGAATATTGCCTGAATTAAACTATATACTTTCTTTCACACACTAACTTACCAGGCCGGCAATGCTTCTCTAGCTCCCCTGGTGTTACACGGGGCCGTGGGTGTTGGTGACGTTTTACCATCATGTGACCCGCACGCTCGATTAACTTACCTGTCCTGTAAAAAAATTCTATCTAAATCTAATAAATATAAAGGTTTTTAAGGTTCTATCTAAAGCCTCTATATGAGCCCTGTGACTCACGGTAAATTTATAAATAATCAATTATTCATCGTGCAAAAATTTGCCGTGAGTTCTATTTTCTCTTATTTTATAGATGACAAACGTTATACATTTCAATATATCAAAACGGAAAATATTCTTAACAAAATGGAATGAGACCGTCAATAAAAAGAATACTATAGCTAAGAAAGATGTAAAAATACCGACAAATGAAGATGGCAACACTTATTGCTAATAAAAACAAACAATGAAACGGCTTACAGATAAAAATTTTTGCTTAAAAGGGGAATTAAAGAAATATTCCATTCAATATAACGTGTATTTTATAATTCAGATTAAACTCGGAGAAGGTAATGCGACGGTTTCGATTTGAGTCTTCAAACGTATAGATTGGGGATGTCATTCCAATGCTACACGGAAGCTATTAACCGCTGTATTTTCTCGACAGAAAGAAAATTTTGATTAAATTAAAAATGTTGCTTATATTGTACTAATTAAAAACATGCCAATAGTGCATTATTTTTTATGTTTTTTAGCTTCACGCTCTTATGCCGCATAGCAGGGAAGAAAGAAAGTACCTAGTGTCAAGACACTCCGTACATCACTTTCCATCGAATTTGAAACATCGCGTGTTAAGTGGTGGAACTAAACGCCGCACTTTGTCTTTTGTATCAGAGCGAGAAAGTAAAAATAATTTAAATATAATCACTCCCCTGAGTGGGGATCCACACCCGATTGCGTTTACAGTCTGACGCTGTCCCACTGCGCGCCGACCGGCCTCAAATTTTTATTTTATAAAATATTTCAATAATTCAGAGTTTGGCTACGCATTCGTTAACTACGAAGCTCTCACCAGCATTCTCCAATAAGCTGGTTAACGACATAGTTCAAGCAGTCGTCGAAAAATGTAGGGTACCTGAGAATTTGTTCAGATAAGAAAACTATAATCATTTTTTTTTAATTTAGTTCTTTTAATTTTAGTAGTTTTTTGGAACTAGCAAATGCGCAGACGAAAGTAAGATACTAAGAAGCCGTCAGCTGAAATATGGGGTTTCCCAATAAGAACAATATGTTTTGAAATTGAAATATAACATGTAATGTATGTTCGAATTTCGTGCTCCATGGCTTTATTTGATAGAAAATTTTATGCAACTTATAACATTTTAAACAAAATATCGTTCAAATGACCGCCACGACTTCTTTTTCACTGGTGAATACGATCGGTCCAAGTTTCGATGACTCGATACAGCATTTCGGCTGGTATGGCCGCTACAGTCGCTCGAATGTTGCGTTCAATGTCTTCAATCGTAGCTGGTTTATTGGCATATACTTGAAATTTAACATACCCTCACAAAAAATCATCCAAGGGTGTTAAATCGCATGATCTTGGTGGCCAATTGCGAGGACCGTTGCGAGAAATAATCGACTCACCAAACTTATCACACAATAAATCCATTGTGACGGTCGCAGTGTGGCATGTTGCACCATCTTGTTGAAAATAAATGTCGACCGCATCGATTTCATACACTTCAGTTAAAAAAATCGTTCAACATGTCACGATAACGGTCGCCATTGACAGTAACAGTACGGTCTTCGTCGTTTTTGAAAAAGTACGGGCCAATGATCCGACCGTACCATAATCCGCATCAAACAGTCAATTTTTCAGGATATAATGCTGTTTAATGAACCACTCTTGGATTTGACTCACTCTAGTAACGACAATTCTGTTTGTTCACATAACCATTGAGCTAAAAGTGAGCCTCATCTGAAAAGATGATTTTCCTACGAAATTCGGTGTCCGTTTCCATCATTTCAAGCGCCCAATCAGCAAATTCACGACGTAATCGATGGTCTGCTGGCTTGAGTTCTTGTGCCAACACAATCTTGTATAGATGTAGGCCAAGATACAAACGTAAACTTCGCCAGATTGTCATTTTGGATAAGCCCAATTCTTGTGCACGTCGTGGAACGGAAACATTTTGATTTTCTTCGACACTGGCTGATACGGCGGTAATATTTTCTTCACTACGGCCTGTCCGTTATCGTGTTGATGGTCTTCTATCGTGCAAAGAATATTCACTTTCCAGTTTTTGGATTATGCGACGTATAGCGAGCTCAGACGGTGCACCATAACGAAAATATTTAGCACGAAATGCTCTTTGAGTAGAGACAATACTTCTCGAATTTTGATAGAAAATTTGGATAATTTTCAAACGTTGAGGTAACGTGAACTTGTTCATGATTAAATGGAAAACATTATTGAACACAAAACAACACAAATATCAAATGTTAAACAACCAAGATGGCGGCTGTGAGACATCAAAATCCTATCATCCCTATTGGGAAACATTGCATTAATACGATACGTGTATCCCTTAGAATGGAAGTCGACCAATTTCGAAAATTCCCCGAATTTCCTATACGCCTTATTGTCTTCCATACGATGAGAGAACCAATGTTGCATACAATATTGCTACTTATTCTAGACAGATTCTTACATATCTATGACAATAATTGTATACCTCACTTATATAACTCGACAAGCATAGTAAATATTTGAAAACTAAAAAAAGGAAATCAATTTTGTTACAAAGCTACACCATGTCTTAGACAATATGCTTCCTTCTGTCATTTGGCGTTTTGATGTGTTGATTTTATGGAAATTATTGTATCGGTTTTGGTTAGTACAAATGCTTAGAAGTTTGTTTTTTGCTTTAATTGCTGATGTCGATTACTGAATCACCTTAATTTACTATGTCCAATTATCAACATGTGTCAGTAATAATTTACTAGTTCATTGTTTGATTTTATAAGCTATTGTGGTCTGAACTGGTAAACAAATTAAGTTGATAACAGCGGAGTTATCGATTATGTCGATAATTGATCGAGATTTGGCTATATACATTATTTGAGCTAAAAATAAATCCGGAGATTCAGAAAACGTTCCTTTAACTTGAAACGCCAATCTATTGAAATATTTACAATTATTTTATACTTATAATTGTACAATTATATAATATAAAATTATAAAATATAATTATAAAATACCAGAATTATTAATATATACATAAAGAAAAATTAAGCTTAAGGAATATAATAAGGTTCATAGATGTAAGAAAAATGTAGTCTTGACATCGATTTGTTTTTCACTTTACACATGATCAACAACTAAACGATTTTACATTAATACAATGAAGACAACTTTGTTCCTTCAAAATATTCCCCCCTTATGCTCTGTTATACACTGCCCAAAATTGTACCATTCTATATCAAGTAGGTCCACTCATTCTATTTAACTTGTTATGTACCTCTGTATGTAACTAAGTATGTTTGTACAGTTCAAATCATGCAACTAAATTTCGAAGTGGATATCTTCAAGTAACTAAACTAATTATGTACGTATAAGTTTAGTTTGGATGGCAATGCATTATGTGTGTTATCAAAATCTGACATGGTGGAACACCTAAGATGAATATCATATGAATATCATACCTACAACTTGAATACCAAATGAAAGGGCTTACTGAGAATAATTTTAAAAAAATATTAACGTCATTCCAAATCCAATATGGCGGACTTATGAAGATGGTGGAATAAGTTCCTTATGTCTTTCTACATTATGTGTGATATATAAAAGAACTCGCTAAGATTGCTTAACTTAATAGTGAAAGTTAAATGAAAAAGTGATTTATTCTTTTTGGCGTACTTAAAAAAAGTTTAATTTTAAAAAGTGTTTTAGAACTTTTAATTTTTTAACTTTAGTTTAATATGTGTATCTAAAACCCAAATTAATTACAAATGAAATAGATTTTTTTGGACTTTTAAGTGATGATATAATTACTAACTTTAGATTTAAAGAAATGTTATTAATAAGCGGAAATTAACTACATAAAGAATATCCACTAGGTTATATTACGAGTATATCATCAGATATCTATAAATATTTTATATACGAACAGTGATATACAAAACTTTTAACATTTAAAAGAAAAGACTTATCAGTAAGAGTTGTTAAGTGTGTGCTTATTAGAAAAGAAGCACCCATATGAATAGGATTACCCGCTTTAAATGACTAAGAGTAATTGTATTTAAAAAATATATTTAAGATTTCTTAAAAGTTTACACTTTTATTATCCCTATAAGAATAGAACTAGAATAAAGGAGTTTATTAGTACAACGCTATTGTTTAAATAAATTACTTTCCTGGTATTACTTACTAAGCTTTTCAGTATTTTGATACATCAAAGAAAATTTCACTCTACCGAACTCCAACTCTCTTTATGAATTCTTTTATTGTGTAGAAGGTATTATAGTGTTACACACCTCTCATAGAGGTTGTTTTTGCAGAAGTGCTAGTATTAATGGTCAAAGAATTTGTAGCTTCAGTCATGACTTATTTTAAAAGTAACTTACACGGTTTGTTCACGAATTTATTTCGATATATAGATATTTCTTTTTGGTTTAAAATAAAACTGCAAAAAGGTATAATTATATCGTTAAGGAAAGTTAAGATAACGATAGACCACTTCACTTTCGACTTCTGAATACTCTTACCAAACAATACAATACAGTCGTCAATATATTAGAATTTAATTTAATGCCACTTTAAATACCACGTTATGGTGTTAAAGTGACTCTAGAATAGTCAAGGCGATTTATTTTGATTCCCGCCATCCGCCCGCTACCATTCGCGACGTATGTACGCATACGTACATATGATTCGCCGCTACGTTAACAGCCGCCCTGCATTCAATACCTGTATTATGTTCTTAGATATTTATTTTAAAGCTGTTTTGTATAGAATTTCCGTTTTGAAAAACTTAGATTTTCATTAAATTACTTAATTGTATGAAAAGTGATTAAGCAAATAGCTACATATGAAGCCCATTATTGTCTAATTCGTAAAAGATAAAATAATTACTGATAGTCTTCTTGAATTATAAGCTAACTACTCGCTAGTTCGACCTCACTTAAACTACCTAATAGAAATATGGGGCGCTGCCTCGAAAGCGGCTTTAAAAGACTTGCAAATTACGCAAAATAAAATTGTCAAACTCCTTTTTCACTACAAATTTCTAACACCTACGAATAAAATATACAAAGATACAAACATAATGAACATACAACAATTTTATTACTACAATACATGCATTCTTATTCGTAAAATTTTAAACGGTACTCTGCAGTCGGAGCTAACTTTCTTAACAAATACACAAAAGGGGAAAAGACAACTTCGAAACGCAAATAATCTATATTTACCCAAAACACGCACCAACTATGGCAAGAAAACCATACTATTTGAAGGAGCACAATATTATAATAAACTACCACAAGAAATAAAAGAACTTAAAAACTTTAACATTTATAAAAACAAATTAAAAAAATATGTAACAAATAATTTTATTTATTAATGTCTTGAATCCGGCCCTGCATTCACAACAAAGTTAAATGTGGGTATGTCGTATTAAAAATCATTACGTTAAAACCAATGTAGAACAATATTTTGTGTTACCCACTTTAACACATTATTATTTTCTTAGTTATTAAAATACATTTTGTTTTATATATCTATTATTATTATTTAAAAAAAAAACTATATCATGTATAATATGTAAGTCATATTGTGAAAGATTATGTAAAATGTAAAAAAATAAAATAAAAATAATAATGTATCTGTCTGAAACGCTCACAACTAAATTAGTACGTAATATTTTGTTTTATTGTCTCATTAAGTGAAATGTAATTTCTTTTGAGAAATAAATGTCTTTAACCACAATTATAAGTAAAATATAGTCTATATGACTCCTGAATATCACAGCTTTCCGTTAGTAAAAAATTTCATAGTCAGATAAGTATATTTTGCCACGTTTTTTATTCAGGCGGCTGTGGAACTCATTGTTAGCGTCTGTATTTCCGAAGTCATACAATCCAGGGATCTTCAAATATATAGTATACAGGTACCTTTTAGGCAAGTGTATATTATCATAGACCAAATTAACTCTTAACTCTAGGCCTGATGTGGTCAAACGCATGGCCTATTAAATATAAAAAATATAATCCCCTCCAAACTTCTTCTTTACGCTATAAGATAATGTATTAATAGCTTTAGTATGGTTTTAATCAATTGAATTAAAGACAGCTATTTGTGAATATTTTATATGATATTTAAATTATATTAAAAGTACACAGATGTGCCGATTGCTTACATGATTGAGGTTTTTATATCAACATTAAACAGAACGCGGCTCCAAGCTTCGCTACTTTGTAGATATCCTTAAATAGTTGTCATATTGATATATTATTAATTACTAATAATATCATATGTTTTAATGTGTATATCTAGTTGTTGCATAATACGCAGAGTTAATTTAATACATTCTTTTTTTTTCATTCATTCATTCATAAATAATAAATTAAACATACGAAAATGATATGTCAGCAACAAATATTTTTATATCTATAAGCTTGATTCTTAATCAAAATAAACTGAAGTTAAAGGCAAGGCTGCCACACCACAAAGCCGCCCAGTACTCCTTGACTACAGTATCTTCGTACTTTAGTTCATGTATCTCCTAAAGGAATCACGTTACTATTCTACATTTTTCTTTATTACAACGTATATTTTAACGTAAAAATAATAAAACATAAAAATATACTAATTTACAAAAAATCAGATTTTTAATATTGACTTCCGGTTTTACTCTTAATAAAACTCATTACCCCAAGTAATCGTTATTATTAACGTCCATAATAAGTTCAATATCAGGTACACTGCGAGTATTCTCCCTCAAGGGAATTTTGTCGTAAATCTGTCCCCTTATGGGTATTAAATAAAAATATTGGAATTAATTTACGCCTTTTCATAGTTTTCATTTGAAAGAAGTGAGAAATCCTCATGAATTGTGAATTGTGGAATTTCTCGTTTTTTGTCAATAGATACAACAACAATACATACCTATTTATTATTATTATAGATACTGATTTACATTACCGTCTTATGTCTAATTTATTTAAGAAAGTGTATTACAATATTTTAATAAAATCATTAAATCTAGTTTTTTATTAGGTAAATATTAAATACACTAATTTCAAAATCCTAGTGCTTACATATTTATAGACTACCTTAAAATTAGTAAATAAGCGGATATGAATATTTTCAGCCCTAATTTTATTATTTCCAATTTCTATATCTAATCTGCTGTAAAAAGTACACAGAAACAAAAGAAAGAGATTTAAATTAACTAGTGATTGTCCGCTGTTTACCTGAGTACGATACAATGAGAGGGCTGATGTTTGGACACCAACCCCTCCACCGTCATCTTTGTAAAGTAACACAACTAATTTCGCGAGACTAGTCAGTTTGTGTTTAGTGATCTTGTGAGCACCTAGAAACAAATATATTGTTGAAATTTTGTAATTCCTTCGATTTTAAAATAAAAATGACTTCATTCGTACCCAAGCAGACGGAACTAGAGGCAGCCCAAGCGTTATTGGATCTTCATGCTTATCTTAGTGGACTTACAGAAACATGTAAATTTACAATTTTGTTAAGAATTATTTGTATAACTTATATTTACAATATAAATAGGCTTAAATGTATTTTATTATTACTATTTACTATTTTTAATTTTTAAGTAATTTATTTTGCTTTTCAGCTGACGAGAAAATTGAAAAACCGTCAATTTTAAAAAATGGAAAACTACGCGACGCTGAAACTCAAACCGATTCCATACCAGTGTTGCTGCAAAAAGAAGAAAAACTAATAAAGCATCTTTCTATCGAAAATTTGTCCCTTAAGAAGCGACTTCAAAGTTACGAAGATAGATTCTCGGCTAAAGATTCCTTTACTGAACGTCATTCTGGATCACCGAAAAAGACCTCGGAGTCTTTGCGAAAATGTAACAGACGTATTAAAACCTCGCTAAGCGTCGCCCAATCAGTAAGTATTTTTAATCAATATAAATTAGTTTTTCATAATATTATATATTGAAATATTATTTAAGTTGTATTGAAATATTTGTAGAGCTCTCATGAAAACGCCGCGAATGACAAAGGATATATCAATTATAAGAAAGCAACACCGGACAAGGAGATTCAAAGCTCTAACACCGATATGGTAAGACTAACTTACATGACTAATGCTAAAGCATGAATAGTGCAGTGAGTATTAAATAAAATAAAACATACCTTTTCCAGGTTCCTATTGGTGATGGAAATGCCAAAGTTCCAGCACGCCTCCTGAAGTCTGTAGACTGGTCTTGTCACTCAAGTGCGACGCGAAAATTGTTAACAGCAGTATTTTCGAGACAGTAAGTAGCCCCCATGACTATAATTGATTATTTAATAAAACTATCACGATGTCTTAGATCCATTAAAATAAATTTATTTATTTGTTTATAGAGTGTTGGCTACTCATTCATTGACTGGAAAGCCTTCACCAGCTTTTCCCAACAAGCCAGCCAAAAAAAAATTAGATGCAGCTTTAGTAAATGATATTGTTCAAACAGTTGTGGAGAGGTGTGGGGTGCCAGAAAATATAGTGAGGTGCGAAATTTTTTCATATTTTATTTTATGGAATATTTTAAATTTTATTTTGTGACGTAAATGAAATATTAACAATGCCTATTTTCAGAACTAATATAACGACCAAATGCGCCGATGAAAGTAAAATGCTTCGCACTCGTCAGCAAATCAAAATGATAAAGAGAATTAAAATGCAGAAGAAAGAGAACTTACCGCCGTCCGATGATTCAGATTTTTCTGATTAATTACATCTTTCTACGTAAGTAATGTAAATAACTTGAATTTGGGCGGAAAGCGAAGTACGGAGTGTCTTGACAAAGTATTACTTATCTACCTCATAGCAATGCGGGGTAAAAACGTGACATGAAAAGAAATGTATTTGTGTAATCAGTACTAAGATATAAAAGACTAAAAATCATATAATAAACGTTCGTTATGTCAACAAAAGTGTAACATTAATCGTAATTATATTGCAGATTTCTGAAAAATTGACGACGATTGACAAAGCGAAAGAATGGAAGTCACCCAACTTTGAAAATGTCCGAATTTCTTATACGCTTAAATCTTTTTTTTGCGATGTTCAATAAAACTAATTAAAATATTATTTATTTTATTTAATACTTTATTTTCAATGTATAGGAAGCCAACGTTGCATACAATGTTGCTACTTGTTCTAGACACTTTCTGACATATTTATGACAATAATTGAATACTTCACTTATAGGCTCACCTATAAGTCCGAAAAAAGTAGAGTTCCAAAAAAGTTAAATGAAGTAATTATAAAATATATGACCTAAATTACACATAATAACAGTAAAATAAAAATATTCAAATATAAAAAACAACTAATAAATTGACATGAAAAGTGCTAGTAACTTGCTGCACGCCAAAACGGTAGAACTGTGAAATATTAAATGGCGAACATTTTTTTGTTAGTTAAGTTGTTGTTTAAAGATATTATTAACTATAAGAAATATTATTAACACAGGAGAAAAAGACTTAGAAAACGTATAACATAATTAATATTAAAAATCTAAGCATAATGGGACTTGAACCACCGCCTCTTGCCATTATGTCACTTAAGTGATTAGAGCCGCGAGTTGGACTTTTTTCGTTTGAATACGACGATTTGACGTTAAAATCAGAGGAATACTATTATCTTTCAGTTAATAGTGTTCCTCCCTTAATGTTAGTATATTAGCCAAAATAAGTTCTTATTTGGGTCATAAGTTTTTGATTTAGATTGTTTTTATTTCATAGAAGAATTGTGGAAAATGGAGCTGAAATTTTCAAGATCAGGGAATAGTGCCTGAATAAAACTATCTACTTTCTTACACACACTAACTTTCCAGGCCGGCAATGCTTCTGTAGCTCCCCTGGTCCACAAGGGGCCGTGGGTGGTGGTGACGTTCTACCATCACGTGACCCGCACGTTAGATTAACTTTGCCTATCGTGTAAAAAAAATCTAATCTAAATGTAGTAAATATAAAAGTTTTTAAGGTTCTATCTAAAGCCTCGATACGAGCCCTGTTGTGACTCTCGGTAAATTCATAAATAGTCAATTATTGATCGTGCAAAAACTTGCCGTGAGGTCTATTTTCTCTTATTTTATAGGTGACAGACGTAATACATTTCAATATATCAAAAAAAATATTCTTAACAAAATGCAATGAGACCGTCAATAAAAAGAATACTGTAGCTAAGAAAGATGTAAAAATACAGACATATGAAGATATGGCAATACTAATTGCTAATAAAAACAAACAATGAAACGGCTTACAGATGAAAATTTAGTTTAAAAGAGGAATTAAAGAAATCTACTTAAACAATGAAATCAATAGAGAATAAAACACCTGAAAGAACATCCACACGAAATCGTAGAGCGGGCTTTGGTTTGCTTATAAAGCCCTAGTGCGAATACTTACTGTTTTGTTTTATTATTGCCTATTTACTGATATACCTACTTAAGTATATTTTATTGTTTGTTTATTATGTAAAATAAAAACGATTCTTTTTCTCATTTTAGAACGAAGATCTAGATACAATAGATAGTGAAGAACGTAAATTTGCCACAGGCAATACTCTAAAGAAGCTAAAAACCAGCACAAACACATGTTATGATATGGTAGGGTTTTTTTCAATACAATAATTTTAAGCATATTATAATAATGCACAATAATGTTCCATTTAATATAACTTGTATTTTATAATTCAGATTAAACTCGGAGAAGGTAATGCGACGGTTTCGACTCGAGTCTTCAAAAGTATAGATTGGGGATGTCATTCCAATGCTATGCGGAAGCTTTTAACCGCTGTATTTTCTCGACAGTAAGAAAATTTTGATTAAATTAAAAATGTTGCTTATATTGTACTAATTAAAACTAAACATGCCAATAATGCATTTTTTTTATGTTTTTTAGCTTCACCCTTTTATCCCGCATAGCAGGGAAGAAAAAAATTACCTGGTGTCAAGACACTCCGTACTTCGTACGTAGTGTTTGCCACAAATAAATCTTTTTCCTTACATAATTCCAATACGAGCTTACCAGACTCATTTACTCTCTTATCACCATACTTCCCTACTACGCGTTCGTAACCATGTCCTATAGTTCCGACCTATCCATTTAAATCACCATATACTATTAATTTTTCATTCCCTCTTACACTATCTAGAACTTCCCTGACACTCTCACACAACTCCTCTAGTTCACTCGATAGAGCTGAAGATACCGGCGCATACGCCACTAACAAGAATATTCTTGTTATCCCCAGCTTGAAGCTAACCCAGAGAAGCCTCGGGCATAATATATCCAATATATTATATTGGATATTAAAGTAATTTTACCTTTTAAAATTTGTAAAAAAAATTAATATACATTCCTTAATTTTTTTGTTGTATAAGAGCCAAACACTAAGGTTATTATCTCCCGAATCATCCGTGTCACTCCTAATAACTGTAAGAGCGCGGGTATCATAACACAAGTTAAATCATACAATGGGTACCGGAGTTTATTAGCACCAGATTAACTGTATAATATAATTAAGGGTCTTATAATTTTGTAACTGGTTAATGTACATACTTTGAGTCAACAAACATTATTATTATTATTATTATTATTTATTAAATAAAAATATATAAATATTACACTGTACTGGCCAATCTATTGAAATATCTACAATTATTTTATACTTATAATTGTACAATTATATAGTAAAAGATTATTAAATATAATTATAAAATAAAAAAAATGATTAATATATAAATAAAGAAAAAAATAAGGCTTAAGGAATATACTAAGGTTCATAGAGGTAAGAAAAATATAATCTTGACATTTGTTTCTCACTTTACACATGATCAACAACTAAACGATTTTACATTAATACTTTAAAGACACCTTTGTTCCTTCGAAATATTCTCTTCCTTGTGCTCTGTTATACATTGGCCAAAATTTTACCATTCTATATCAAGTAAGTCCACTCATTCTATTTAACTTGTTATATACCTCTGTATGTAACTAAGTATGTGTGTACATAATTGTAATTTCGAAGTGAATATCTTCAACTAACTAAACTGTAATTATGTACGTTTACATTTAGTTTGGATGGCGATGCATTATATGTGTTATTAAAATCTGATATGTTGATGATAGGTGTTCCGCACAACTAAGGTGAATATCATATGAATATCATACCTACAACGAGAATATCAAATGAAAGGGCTTACTGTGAAAAAATTGAAAAAATATTAACGTCATTCAAATCCAATATGGCGGACTTATGAAGATGGTGGAATAAGTTCCTTGTCTTTCTACGTTATGTGTGATATATGAAAGAAGTCGCTAAGATTGCTTAACTTAAAGTTGCTTAACTTATAGTGAAAGTTAAATGAAAAAGTGATTTATTCTTTTTGGCGTACTTAAATAAATAAAATTTTAATTTTAAAAAGTGATTTTAGTACTTTTGATTTTTTACTTATAGTTTTATATATGTATATAATACCTATATTAATTACAAATGAAATAGATGTTTATAAACCTTTACGTGATAATATAATTAGTAATTTTAGAATTAACGAAATGTAATTAATTAGGCGAAATTAATTAGATGTAGGATACCCACTAGATTATATTACGAGTATATCATCAGATATCTATAAATATTTGATATATGAACAATGAAACACAAAACTTTTAAAGTTTCTAAGAAAAGGCTTATCAGTAAGCATTGGTAAGTGTTACTAGAAAAGAAGCACCCATATGAATAGGATTACCCGCTTTAAATAACTATGAGTAATTATGTTTAAAAAATATATATTTTAGATTTCTTAAAATTTTAGACTTATATTATCCCTATAAGAATAGAACTAGAATAAAGGACAGTTTATTAGTACGACGCTATTGTTTAAATAAATTACTTTCCTGGTATTACTTACTAAGCTTTTCAGTATTTTGATACATCAAAGAAAATTTCACTCTACCGAACTCCAACTCTCTTTATGAACTCTTTTATTGTGTAGAAGGTATTATAGTGTTACACACCGCTCATAAAGGTTGTTTTTACAGAAGTGCTAGTATTAATGGTCAAAGAATTTGTAGCTTCAGTCACGACTTATTTTAAAAGTAACTCTAACGGTTTGTTCACGATTATATTTCGATATATAGATACTTCGTTTTGTTTTAAAATAAAACTGCCAAAATGTATAATTATATCGATAAGGAAAGTTAAGATAACGATAGACCACTTCGCTTTCGACTTATGAATACTCTTACCAAACAATACAGTACAGTCTACACCACGACAACGCAAGTAGTTTATTAATTCCCACTCTAAATACCACATAATGGTTAAAGTGACTTTATTATATTCAAAGTGATCTTTTTAGATTCCCGCCCTACGCCCGCTGCCATTCGCGACGTGTGTAGGTACGTATACGTGTATATGATACACCGCTACGCTAACAGCCGCTTTGCCCTCAATACCTGTACTATGTTCTTAGATATTTATTTTAAAGCTATTTTGAGAAGAATAATATAGATTTGCATTAAAAATACAACTTCAAAACCTCAAATTTCATAGTCAGATAAGTAGATTTTAACCACGTTTTTTATTCGGGCAGCGAAATAGTGAAACTCATTGTTAGCGTCAGAATTTTCCGAAGTCATACAATCCATGGATCTTCAAATATATAGTAAATAACTACTTTTTAGGCAAGTGTATATTATCGTAGACCAAATCAACTCTTAACACTAGGCCTGATGTGTTCAAATGCAAGGCCTATTAAATATAAAAATATATACATATTTCTAAATATAATCTCCTCTAAACTTCATCTTTACGCCGTAAGATAATCAATTAATAGCTTTAGTATGGCTTTAATCAATAAAATTAAAGACCGCTATTTGTTGATATTTTATATGATATTATAAATTGTATTAAAAGTACATAGATGTGCCATTTATTTACATGATTGAGGTTTTTTTTATCAAAATTAAATAAATTATTATATTAAGAATTGAGGCCGGTCGTGTCACAGTGGGGCAGCTTCTTACTGTAATTACGATCGGTTGTGGGCTCGATCCCCACTCGGGGGTGTGATTATATTTAAAATATTTTCACTTCCTCGCTCGGGTAAAAACAAAGTGCGGCGTCGAGTTTCAACACTCAACACGCAATATCTCGAATTCAGTTGAAAGCGAAGTACGGAGTGGCTTGACACTAGGTACATTCTGTCTACCCTGCTTTGCGGGATAAAAGTGTAAAGCTGAAAAGAAAAAAAATTAAATAAAACGCAGTTTCAAGCTCCGCTATTTTGTAGATAATTCATGTATCTCTTAAGCGAATCGAGTTACCATTCTACATATTTCTATATGACAAACTATATTTGAACGTAAAAATAAAAAAACCATAAAAATATACCAACTTACAAAAAATCTGATTCTTAATGTTGACTTCCGGTTTTACTCGTAAGAAAACCCATTAATACGCTCAAGTAGCCATTATTTATCATTAAACCCATTTAACTAACTGCAAAATAATATTATTAAAAAATACTGTCTAAAATAAATCAATATAGTAATGATTATGTGTCGAGGCCCAATACTCGTACAATTGGCTAAATTATGAAAGAAATCCAAAACCTCACATATTTCGCTGCCCGCTTGTCGTGTAATGCCCCGTATTTGACCGCTTTGATGGCATTTCGCGTATACCTAACCACTGATTTACCTGATCCTTTATTCTGTTTCTACTCGGTAAGGACTTACTTTTATGATTCATGAAATAAGTTTAACATTTTTCAATTCGTGTTTCAAACCGTTTTGCAGAAATGTTTTTCTTTTGTTTCTCTAATAGGAATGGGAACAAAGAACAGCTCATTGGTAGGTGCAATAAACATTATGTAGCGAATTCCTTCGTGAAATTCATTATCTATTGACTGGTATATGAATAAAAAATAGAAAGTCTCTCATTCGTCTTTCAGCCGACCCGTAATAAAACTTGGTTGGAAAGTTGGTTGGAATTAATTAATTTTTGGAAAATTTTCACTTGTAAAGTTAATTCGAACGGACCTTTACTCGGGTGGGGGATTCATATTGTGATTTTGTATAGTGCACTGTGTTATATTTACCAAGCTTTTTAATTTAATACCCATATCGTAGAGTTGAAAAAAAAACTACATTATCCACCGTATTTATCGGCGGTCATTTTGGATTTTGATAATGTAAAGTGCACTGTATTCTTCTTACCAAGCTCTTTAATTTGATACCCATATTGACAACCAAAAGAACTAAGTGGTCCGCCATCTTGCAGCGGCGGTCATGTAGGATTAACACTAATATGAAATTTGTGTTCATAGTTGTGTTGTCACCAGAATCATAGGCGTATACCAAATTTAAAATCCATCGTTTGACGGGAAGAGGGTAATATTTCAATGACTAAATTTGAAATACTAACAAAACAAACGGGGTAAGTTAAATAAAGATAAAACCGTTTAAAAACTTACCCTTTATAGACTGAACTAATTCAGACTGTTTTATTTAATGTTGGATTTAGAAGTCTACCATTATTTTAACTTCCTTTATCAGTTGTAACGTTATTCTCGCCATGCGATCAAATAATTATAAGTTTGAGGAGTTTGAGACCGTTTAGATCTGTTTATGCATTTGTGTATTATTCAATAGGGTCATGAGTGCAACTTCTAATTCGATGTATATGAATACTAGCAAATCTGCAAAAATAATCTTTACTTGTGGTGTTTAACACTATAATATCATCTTAACAATAAAAAAATCATAAAGAGGTCTTAGTTCGGATTTCTTGAAAATTTCTTTGATGTATCAAAATAGTAAAAAGATTAGTAAGCAATACCAGGAACAGTAATTTGTTTAAGCAATAGCATCGTACTTATAAACTCTCTTTTATTCTAGTTCTATTCTAATAGGGATAATAATAGTTAAACGTATATATTTTAAGTAGGTAATCCTATCCATTTGGGGTGCTTCTTTTCTTCTAATATGATACCTTCTTACTACGCTTTATACGTAAGTCTTTTCTGTGAAATGTTGAAAATTCGTTAGATTGTATTGTTCATATAAACAATTTTTATAGATATCTCTAGATATATAATATAAACCAGTGGTTATTCTGTACCTTATTAATTTCCACTTGTTAATAGCATTTAGTTATTTCCAAAATGACTCGTAATGAATACCTTAAGAATATTTATTTTCACTTAAAGGTGCATATATTTTAGTTGTAGTGAATATAAATATCCATATATATTTAATATAATAGGTTATATGTTTAACAAATCACCTATCAAGTGCAGAATATTGAAATTCTGGAAATTGTAAAAAAGAACACAAGAGGGGAATGTTCCGAAAGAATAAAGATTCTAAAATGTACATTGTAGAAAAGTATTCGATTATATTTGTGGTTTTATTTAGAAATATTTAAGACAAACATTTTACATTACCTTTGTGTAATTTATATATGATTATATTTAAATTATTTTCAGATTCTCGCGCTGGTAATGCAAAGTGTGACGGTAAGTTCCGCCGCTCAACACGGAATGTCTCAAATTCCTCAGAAAAAAGAGTATGGATTGGCTTGACACTAGGTACTTCCTGTCTACTCAGCTATGTGGGATGAAAAAGTGAAACTAAAAAAAATAAACACCAGAATTGCTCGTTTAAACAATTAATTTGCAAGATAATAACGATTATATTTACAGTTATAATATGCTTATATCAAAAAACTACGGCTATCAAGAAAATATTATAAATTATTTATGTTATAAAAAAAATATTTTTTTCCTTTCTACAGCAAACTTAAGTTATTTTATCAAGAATTTTAATATTAAAAAAAAATCTAAGATAATAGAAACGAACCTGAAATGAAAAACAAAAGACGATTTTATGACTTAGAATCCGACACTTGTGGTGAGGATCATTAGTCAACATTAGCAATCAGTTCTATCCAAAATTCATTACAAGTTTAACATTCGAGTCTTCAACAGCACTTGAGTGAGCACCAGTCTGGATCTTAGAAATAAGTGAAGTGTACTGTGTTTAGAAGTTTAAATTCATCCTGTAAGTTTTGGCTGGCTGGCTAGTTACAGGCTGGTTTTTAGAATAAATTTGTTGCTTCATATTTATACTTCAATTAATTTAACCTTAATATATGTATATTTTTTAGTTTGAAAATGACTACATACTCACCAATAATGATGTCAGAAATTGAAGCTGCGCATGCGCTGTTAAGCCTCCAAGGAGGTAATGGACAACTTAAGCCTTGTAAGCATTGTTATTTCATTACTTATTTTGACATATATTTTGTAATGATTATAGATGCCGCTGTAACATTATTGTCATCTAACTAAGATCTTTCTTTTATTTCAGCTGAAGTCACGACTAGTCCAACATCATCGAATACGAAATGTGATACGATTGTCAGTCCTCAGGTGCGATGATTTTCTAATTTTTCTTATTTATTTTTTTATTTATTTAATGTCATTATATTTAATATTTACTATTTTTAAAGTGTTATTTCACACTTAGGAACAGAAAACATTTTTGAAAAAACGTATAAAAATTTGAACGCAATGGGATTCGAACCCGCGCATCTTGGATACCATCCAAAAGGTTTTTATACGTTTTTTCAAAAATATTTTCTAATTCTTAGTATGGAATAACAATCTCTCTTGTTAAACGATTATTTCTTAATAATCTTTAAGTAGTAGAAATTTGTAAAAATCTCGCTACAGAAATGCTAACAACATAAAAAATTTGTAACAAACCTCATAAGAATTTCGACGCAGCTGGTAGTAGAACGCATGGCTTAGCGGTCAGAGCGCTTGGACGGTATCCGAGAGAGATCAGGGCCCGGGCTAACTGCGTTCTTCCGAATTTTTATAGATTTTTTTAAAAATGTCATCATTTTATTGTTATTTTATAGGTGACACATGTTACACATATCAACATGTCTAAGAAGAATATATTCTTAAAAAAATGGAATAAGACTGTCTATCAAAATGATACTATGGCTAAGAAAATAACAACGACCGATGTACAAACAGAGACAGATGAAGACATGGCATTACTAATAACAAAAGAAAAACATGTGAAACGTCTTACAGATGAAAATTTCTGTCTAAAAGAAAAATTAAATAAATATGAGGAATATACTTCAACAACGAAATCAAGAGAGAATAAAATACCGGAAACAACACCCACACGAACTCGTAGGAAGGCTTTGGTTAATTATAAAGTCCTAGTGAGTATACCAACTGTTTTGTTTTGTATTTTTTGCCTATTTATTGATAAACCTAAGTAATTATATTTTATTGTCTGTTTATAATGTAAAATAAAAATGTTTTTTTTTTTTCATTTTAGAACGGTGATCTAGATGCAACAGAAATTGAAGAACATAAATTTGCTACAGGCCGTACCTCAAAGAAGGTAAAAATCTGTACAAGTACAAGTTCCGATATGGTAAGGATTTTTTTCAACACAGTAATTTTAAATATATAATAATGCATGTATAATAATATTTCATTTAGTATAACGTATATTTTATAATTCAGATTAAACTCGGAGTAGGTAATGCCACGGTTTCGACTCGAGTTTTTAAAAGTATAGATTGGGGATGTCATTCCAATGCTACACGGAAGCTATTAACCGCTGTATTTTCTCGAAAGTAAGAAAATTTTGATTAAATGAATGTTTCTTCCATTATATTTAAAAAAAAATTATTATATAAAAAAAATATGTTTTCAGAGTTTTGGCTACGCATTCATTAACTGGGAAGCGCTCACCGGCATTCCCCAACAAGCCGGCTAAACGAAAATTGAACGCTGCTGTAGTTAACGACATAGTTCAAACAGTCGTTGAAAATTGTGGGGTACCTGAGAATTTAGTCAGGTTGAAAAATTTATATCGTTTTTTCCTAAATTTAGTATTACTAACTAATAACATTTTGTAATACATATAAATAAATTTTCAGAACTAGCATCACTACTAAATGTGCGGACGAAAGTAAGATGCTACGAACCCGTCAGCAGAAAAATAAAAGAATTAAAGAAGGCACTCCACCATCAGATGACTCTTTTGTATCTAGATAATTATTGATTACGAACTTCCAATATCTTTAAGGTACGAACATTACCTTCTACACTTTAAGATATGGAAGAGTTTTGTTAATTTTAACTCCAAAATCATACTTCATCAATGAATCATTTTAAATTACTTAAAATTTAAGGTTAAAAACCTAATGTAACTTAATTTTCAACATCGATTTAATATTATACTTTAAATTTACCATTTTATGCAATTTGTTACTTCACATTTATACTTTAATAAATTTAACTTAAATTTATTTTTTAGTTTGGAAAGGACTACATATTTACTGATAATGATGTCAGAAATTGAAGCTGCGCATACGCTCTTAACCCTCAAAGGAGGTTTCTTTACTTATTTTAACACATATTTTGTAACGATTATAGATGCCGCTGTAATATTATTGTCATCTAACTAATATCTTTTTTTTATGTCAGCTGAAGTCACGACCAGTCCAACAACATCGAGTACGAAATGTAATATGATTGTCAGTCCTCAGATGCGATGGTTTTCTAATTTTTTTAAATTTATTATATTAAATTTGTGCTGCAGTTAAGATATTCATATTATTCAATGTGCTGATGTTTATTATTATTTGTAGGTGACAACCGAAACACATTCAACCATATCAAAAAAGAAAATGTTTTTAACAAAATATAATGAGACAGGCAATAAAAAGAATACTGTCGCTAAGAAAGATGTTCAAACACAGAGGAATGAAGACATGACAATAGTGATAACTAATGATAAACATGTGAAAGGGCTTACAGAAGATTTTTTTGTTTAAAAGGGGAATTAAAGAAATATGCGGAATCTACTTCAACAACGGAATCAAGACAGAATAAAATACATCAAATAACACACACGAATTCGTAGGAGGGCTTTGGTTGATTATAAAGCCCTATGAGTATACTTACTCTTTTCTTTTGTTTTTACTTATTTACTAATATACCCGCCTAGGTATAATTTATTATTTGTTTACTAAGTAAATTAAAAATCAATATTTTTTTCTCATTTTAGAACGATGATTATAATTAACGGATGGTGAAGAACAATAATTTTTAAGTTGGATGGTGAAGAACAATAAATTTTAAAATGGTGATGGTGAGTAAATGTTCTTCATGCGATACTCCAAAGAAGTTAAAAATCTGTACAAGGACATGTTCTAAAATGGTAGGGATTTTAACACAATAATTTTTAAGTCTTCAAAAATATTGAATGAGGATGTCATTCCAATGCTACACGGAAGCTATTAATCGCTGTATTTTCTCGACACTAAAAAAATTTTGATGTGATTGCGAAATTCTTCCATTATACTTAAATTGTACTTCTTAAAACTAAACATGCTAATGAAACGAAAAAATTCCCATTGCCCAATAAGCGGGCTAAACAGAATTGAACATTGCTGTAGTTAACGACACAGTTCAAACGGTTGTGAAAAATGTAGGGTACCTGAGAATTCAGTTCAATAGTTCGGTTAAAAGATCTATAATCCTGTTTTTAAATTTAGTACTACTACCTAATAAATTTGATTACATTTTTAGAACAAGCATCACTACTAAATGCGCAGACCAAAGTGAGATGCTAAGAAGCCGTCAAGCAGCAGATAAATAAAAAAACGAAAGAAGACACTCCACCGTCATATGATTCGGGTGTTTCTTTTGGATCTAGATAATTTTTGATTCCACACGTTGTAAGTTAGAAGAGTCGATTTATTAATTTTAACTACAAAATCATACATCTTTTTAAAATTTTTTAAAGTTTAAGTTTAAAATGTAATGTAAATTTTAAACATTTATAAATATTATATTTTAAATAAGCTATTTTATGTAATTTCAGGTAATCTGCAATTGACCATGGGATGAATGGTACATGTCAAACGGGCCGTGAACAGTACAAGTTTAGAAATAAGTTTAGTTATATATTGTAGCAATTAGTTTTATTTTAATGGCATTATTGCTTAAGGACCTTAGTTTTTTATTTTGATTAAATATCATATAACATATATTTGTTTTATTTTGAATTAAATGCATTTACATTATTTTAATGAGAATGTATGTAGCTCGTCCCTAAAACCCCAGCATAATAGATATATTGTTAATTAAAACAACTAAAGAGAAGAAGAAGATTAAAATATGTTAACTAAAAATATTCTAAAATATGACTAAATCAATGTTGAAACAATTTAATGTTGCTTGATGCCACTGAGGCTGCTATAGGCTTAGGTGAACCGCGGTTGTGCGTCTGAACTTATATGCGAACCGGCAAGTAATGTTGGTCTGGCAGGCCAATCGACGTATCTTCAACTTATATTGGTCTCACAAACCGATCTACGACATATAATGGTCTCACAAACCAATTCAAATATATAATTTTAACATATTCTATATATAATAAGCGTAAAAAGTACGTAAAGAAATATCGTAAGAAATTTTAAGCATCGAGATATGTATTTAAAAGTGCTTTGAGGGATCCTTACACGGACGGAGCAAATAACTAATAATTGTTTGTTTGCAAAGGCATTATAAGTAACATATACGTTCGATGTTCCGTTGCGTCTCGGACGGTTCACTCTGAGGTCGGTCGGGTCCGCCAGTCGGTCGGAATTCACGGCATATGGCGGGGAGGAGCCATTAAGCTATTTTCCCTTCTGTTATGACTACCAGCAAAGGATACTTATAACAGAGGGTTAAATAAGACGCAACTTCGGCTTTCTTGAAAATGCTGGAGTTGATTACAACGGAATATCTTACATACTACAATCTCTTACTATGGAATATCTTACATACTACAATCTCTGCCCCGTGTAGAGGTACGGCCAGGGGAGCTACAGAAGCATTGCCGGCCTGGAAAGTTAGTGTGTGAAAGAAAGTAGATAGTTTAATTGAGGCAATATACCCTGATCTTGAAAATTTCAGCTCCATTTTTCACAATTCTTCTACGAAATAAAATAATCTTAATCAAAGTTTTATGACCTGAAAGATAATAGTACTATTAACTGAAAGATAATAGTGTTCCTCCGATACTAACGTATAATTTAATCTACATTTCTAAGAAAAGGCTTATCAGTAAGCATTGGCAAGTGTGTTAAGTACACACTTGCCAAGCCTAGAAACGAATAAACTAGAAAAGAAGCACCCATATGAATAGGATTACCTGCTTTAAATGACTAAGAGTAATTGTATTTAAAAAATATATATTAAAGATTTTTAAAAAGTTTAGACTTTTATTATCCCTATAAGAATAGAACTAGAATAAAGGACAGTTTATTAGTACGACGCTATTGTTTAAATAAATTACTGTTCCTGGTATTACTTACTAACCTTTTCAGTATTTTGATACATCAAAGAAAATTTCACTCTACCGAAATACAACTCTCTTTATGAATTCTTTTATTATGTAGAAGGTATTATAGTGTTACACACCGCTGATAAAGGTTGTTATTGCAGAAGTGCTAGTATTAATGGTCATCGAATTTGTAGCTTCAGTCAAGACTTATTTTAAAAGTAACTCAAACGGTTTGTTCACGATTATATTTCGATATATAGATACTTCGTTTTGGTTTAAAATAAAACTGCCAAAATATATAATTATATCGTTAAGGAAAGTTAAGGTAACGATAGACCACTTCGCTTTCGACTTCTGAATACTCTTACCAAACAATACAATACAGTCGTCAATGTATTAGAATTTAATTTAATGCCACTTTAAATACCATGTTATATTGTTAAAGTGACTCTAGAATAGTCAAGGCGATTTATTTTGATTCCCGCCCTCCGCCCGCTACCATTCGCGACGTATGTAGGTACGCATACGTACATATGATTCGCCGCTACGCTAACAGCCGCCCTGCCCTCAATACCTGTATTATCTTCTCAGATATTTATTTTAAAGCCGTTTTGTAAAGAATTTCCGTTTTGAAAAACTTAGATTTTCATTAAATTACTTAATTGCATGTGAAGTGATTAGGCAAATAGCTACATATGAAGCCCATTATTGTCTAATTCGTAAAAGATAAAATAATTACTGATAGTCTTCTTGAATTATAAGTAAAATATAGCCTATATGACTCCTGAATATCACAGCTTTCTGTTAGTAAAAAATTTCATAATCAGATAAGTATATTTTGCCACGTTTTTTATTCAGGCGGCTGTGGAACTCATTGCTAGCGTCTGTATTTCCGAAGTCATACAATCCAGGGATCTTCAAATATATAGTATACAGGTACCTTTTAGGCAAGTGTTTATTATCATAGACCAAATTAACTCTTAACTCTAGAGTTAAAGGCCTGATGTGGTCAAACGCATGGCCATTAAATATAAAAAATATAATCCCCTCCAAACTTCTTCTTTACGCTATAAGATAATGTATTAATAGCTTTAGTATGGTTTTAATCAATAGAATTAATGAGAGCTATTTGTGAATATTTTATATGATATTATAAATTATATTAAAACAACAAAGATGTGCCGTCTGTTTACATGATAGAGGTTTTTGTATCAAAATTAAACAGAACGCAGCTTCAAGCTCCGCTACTTTGTAGATATCCTTAAATAGGCGTCATATTGATATTTTATTAATTACTAATAATATCATATGTTTTAATGTGTATATCTTGTTGTTGCAGGATACGCAAAGTTAATTTAATACATACTATTTATTCATTCATTCATTCATAAACAATAAATTCAACATAAGAAAATGATATTTCTGCAACAAATATTTTTGTATCTATAAACTCGATTCTTAATCAGAATAAACTCAATTTACAAGCAAGGGCGCCACACCACGAAGCCGCCCAGTGCTGTATGACTACTGTACCTTTGTACTTTAGTTCATGTATCTCCTAAAGGAATCGAGTTACCGTTCTAATTTTTTCTATATTACAAACTATATTTTAACGTAAAAATAATAAAACATAAAAATATTCCAATTTACAAAAAATCAGATTTTTAATATTGACTTCCGGTTTTATTCTTAATAAAACTCATTACCCCAAGTAATCATTATTATTAACGTCCATAATAAGTTCAATATCAGGTACACTGTGAGTATTCTCCCTCAAGAGAATTTTGTCGTAAATCTGTCCCCTTATGGGTATTAAATAAAAATATTGGAAATAATATACGCCTTTTCATAGTTTTCATTTCAAAGAAGTGAGAAATCCTCATGAATTGTGAATTGTGGAATTTCTCGTTTTTTATCAAGAGATATTATAGATACTGATTTACATTACCGTCTTATGTCTAATTTATTGAAGAAAGTGTCATGAAATATTTTAATAAAATCGTTAAATCTAGTTTTTTATTAGATAAATAGTAAATACACTAATTTCAAAATCCTAGTGCTTACATATTTATAGACTACCTTAAAATAAGTAAATAAGCGGATATAAATATTTTCAGCCCTAATTTTAATCTTTCCCATTTCTATATCTAATCTGCTGTAAAAAGTACACAGAAACAAAAGAAAGAGATTTAAATGAACTAGTGATTGTCCGCTGTTTACCTGAGTACGATACAATGAGAGGGCTGATGCTTGGACACCAACCCCTCCACCGTCATCTTTGTAAAGTAACACAACTAATTTCGCGAGACTAGTCAGTTTGTGTTTAGTGATCTTGTGAGCACCTAGAAACAAATAAATTGTTGAAATTTTGTAATTCCTTCGATTTAAAATAAAAATGACTTCTTTCGTACCCAAGCAGACGGAACTAGAGGCAGCCCAAGCGTTATTGGATCTCCATGCTTATCTTAGTGGACTTACAGAAACATGTAACTTTACTATTTTGTATAACTTAAATTTACAATATAAATAGGCTTAAATGTATTTTATTATTAAATATTTTACTTTTTTAATTTGTTAAGTAATTTATTTTACTTTTCAGCTGGCGAGAAAGTTGACAAACCGTCAATTTTTGGGACTTTCATCAGTTCACCGGTACGTTTATTTTTTTAATATTCGTTAACATATAAAGTACGTATGTCTTATTATTTATAAAGTGTTATTTATATACCGAAAATTATAATCAAGTCGTCAAACTCGTCGTTAAAGGATTTTAAACGAGCCACATTTTTTATTCATAAATTTTTGTAAACCTTATATTTTTATATAAATGTTAGTTTAAATGTTATTTTAAATTTTGATTAATTTTGGATTGCTACTGATATTACTACTATACAGTAGATAACAAATTATTATGTTTTTACAATTTGTCTGTAACGCATTAACATCATTTTTAGATGGAGGACTTGCCGAAAAGTAGCACCCCGAAATCTAAATTTTTAGCCAAATGGAACAGTTCTATAGAAAAACCAGAAAAACAGAAAAGTGATTTAAAAAATGAAAAACTACGCGACGCTGAAACTCAAACTGATTCTATACCAGTGTTGCTGCAAAAAGAAGAAAATCTAATAAAGCATCTTTCTATCGAAAATTTGTCCCTTAAGAAGCGACTTCAAAGTTACGAAGATAGATTCTCGGCTACAGATTTCTTTACTGAATGTCATTCTGGATCACCGAAAAAGACCTCGGAGTCTTTGCGAAAATGTAACAGACGTACTAACACGTTGCTTAGCATCGCCCAATCAGTAAGTATTTTTAATCAATATAAATTAATTTTTCATAATAATATATTGAAATATTATTTAAGTTGTATTGAAATATTTGTAGAGCTCTCATGGAAACGCCGCGAATGACAAAATCAATTATAAGAAAGCAACACCGGACAAGGAGATTCAAAGCTTTAACACCGATATGGTAAGAGTAACTTACATGACTAATGCTAAAGCATGAATAGTGCAGTGAGTATTAAATAAAATAAAACATACCTTTTCCAGGTTCCTATTGGTGATGGAAATGCAAAAGTTCCAGCACGCCTCCTGAAGTCTGTAGACTGGTCTTGTCACTCAAGTGCGACGCGAAAATTGTTAACAGCAGTATTTTCGAGACAGTAAGTAGCCCCCCATGACTATAATAGATTATTTAATAAAACTATCACGGCGTCTTAGATCCATTAAAATAAATTTATTTATTTCTTTATAGAGTGTTGGCTACTCATTCATTGTCTGGAAAGCCTTCACCAGCTTTTCCCAACAAGCCAGCCAAAAAAAAATTAGATGCAGCATTAGTAAATGATATCGTTCAAACAGTTGTGGAGAGGTGTGGGGTGCCAGAAAATTTAGTGAGGTGCGAAATTTTTTCATATTTTATTTTATGGAATATTTTAAATTTTATTTTGTAACGTAAATGAAATATTAATAATGCCTATTTTCAGAACTAACATAACAACCAAATGCGCTGATGAAAGCAAAATGCTTCGCACTCGTCAGCAAATCAAAATGATAAAGATAATTAAAAAGCATAAGAAAGAGAATTTACCGCCGTCCGATGATTCAGATTTTTCTGATTAATTACATCTTTCTACGTAAGTAATGTAAATAACTTGAATTTGGGCGGAAAGCGAAGTACGGAGTGTCTTGACAAAGTATTACTTATCTACCTCATAGCAATGCGGGGTAAAATGAAAAAAAAAATATAAATTACTAAACATGAAATTAAAAAACGTTCGTTATGCCAACAAAAATGTAACATTAAACTTTATTATATTGCAGATTTCTGAAAACCTGACGACGATTGGCAAAGTGAAAGAGGACTGGCAAAATTATTTAGACATGTGTGATTCGTGTGTCTCTTAGAAAACAAATCATCTAACTTTAAAAATGTCTGAATTTCTTATACGCTTAAAACTATTTTTTACGATGTACAATAAAACTTATTAAACTATTATTTATTTTGTTTAATATTTTATTTTTATTGAATAGGAAGCCAATGTTGCATACAATGTTGCTACTTATTCTAGACATTCTTACATATCTATGACAATAATTGTATACCTCACTTATAGACTAACTCGACAAGCATAATGAAATAATACAAAACTAATAAAAATAGTTCGAAAGTGAAATTAAGTAATTTTGAAATACATGACTTTAATTACACATAAAAAAATAAAATAAAATAGAAGAATTATAAAAAAAAACATATTTAAATTAACATCGAAACTGCTAGTAACTTGCTGCACGCCAAAACGTTAGAACTGTGAAATATTAAATGGCAAATATTTTGTTGGTTTCTTATTTAAAAGACATTATTAACTATAAGAAATATTATTAACACAGGAGAAAAAGACCCAGAAAACGTATAACATAATTAACAATAAATGTCTGAGCATAATGGGACTTGAACCATCGCCTCTTGCCATTGTGTCACTTAAGTGATTAGAGTACTTGGACGGTTACAGTAAGAGCAGCGAGTTGGACTTTTTTCATTTGAAATACGACGATTTGACGTTAAAATCGGAGGAAAACTATTTATCTTTCAGTTAATACGGTCACTCCCTTAATGTTAGTATATTAGCCAAACTAAGTTCTTATTTGGGTCATAAGACTTTGATTTAGATTTTTTTATTTTGTAAGAGAATTGTGGAAAATAGAGCTGGAACATGTTTATTAGCTTGTTTGCAATTATGATTAATAATGAATACTTGGGGTAATGAGTTTTATTACTTGTATAACCGAAAGTCAATATTAAAAATCTGATTTTTTGTAAATTAGTATATTTTTATAATATTTTGTACATTAAAATATAGTTTGTAATATAGAAGAATGTGGAACGGTAACTCGATTCCTTTAGGAGATACATGAAATAAAGTACAAAGGTACTGTAGTCATGCAGCACTGGGCGGCTTCGTGGTGTGGCGCCCTTGCTTGTAAATTGAGTTTATTCTGATTAAGAATCGAGTTTATAGATACAAAAATATTTGTTGCAGAAATATCATTTCCATATGTTGAATTTATTGTTTATGAATGAATGAATGAATAAATAGTATGTATTAAATTAACTTTGCGTATCCTGCAACAACGAGATATACATATTAAAACATATGATATTATTAGTAATTAATAAAATATCAATATGACGCCTATTAAAGGATATCTAAAAAGTAGCGGAGCTTGAAGCCACGTCCTGTTTAATGTTGATATAAAATGACCATGACCATGACCACATCAGGCCTAGAGTTAAGAGTTAATTTGGTCTATGGTAATATAAACTTGCCTTAAAGGTACCTATATAATGTACATTTGAAGATCCCTGGATTGTATGACTTCGGAAATACAGAAGCTAGCAATAAGTTCCACAGCCGCCCGAATTAAAAACTTGGAAAAAATATACTTATCTGACTATCAAATTTTTTTACTAACAGAAAGCTGCGATATTTTGTAATTATTTTATCTTTTACGAATTAGACAATAATGGGCTTCATATGTAGCTATTTGCTTAATTACTTCTCATCCGATTGAAAATCTATTATTCTTAACAAAACGGCTTTAAAATAAATATCTAAGAACATAATACAGGTAATGAGGGCAGGGCGGCTGTTAGCGTAGCGGCGAATCATATGTACGTATGCGTACCTACATACGTCGCGAATGGTAGCGGGCGGAGGGCGGGAATCAAAATAAATCGCCTTGACTATTCTAGAGTCACTTTAACACCATAACGTGGTATTTAAAGTGGCATTAAATTAAATTATAATATATTGATGACTGTACTGTATTGTTTGGTAAGAGTATTCAGAAGTCAAAAGCGAAGTGGTCTATCGTCATCTTAACTTTCCTTATCGATTGTCATTTATTTTCGTAATTTGATAATATAATTATACATTTTGGCAGTTTTATTTAAAACCAAAACGAAGTATCTATATATTGAATTATAATCGTGAACAAACCGTTAGAGTTACTTTTAAAATAAGTCATGACTGACTACAAATTCGATGACCATCAATACTAACACTTCTGCAAAAACAACCTCTATGAGAGGTGTGTAACACTATAATACCTTCTACACAATAAAAGAATTCATAAAGAGAGTTGGAGTTCGGTAGAGTGAAATTTTCTTTGATGTATCAAAATACTGAAAAGCTTAGTAAGTAATACCAGGAACAGTAATTTATTTAAACAATAGCGTTGTACTAATAAACTCTCCTTTATTCTAGTTCTATTCTTATAGGGATAATAAAACTCTAAAATTTTAAGAAATCTTAAATATATATTTTTTAAACATAATTACTCATAGTTATTTAAAGCGGGTAATCCTATTCATATGGGTGCTTCTTTTCTAGTAACACTTACCAATGCTTACTGATAAGCCTTTTCTTAGAAACTTTAAAAGTTTTGTGTTTCATTGTTCATATATCAAATATTTATAGATATCTGATGATATACTCGTAATATAATCTAGTAGGTATCCTACATCTAATTAATTTCGCCTTATTAATTACATTTCGTTAATTCTAAAATTACTAATTATATTATCACGTAAAGGTTTATAAACATCTATTTCATTTGTAATTAATATAGGTATTATATACATATATAAAACTATAAGTAAAAAATCAAAAGTACTAAAATCACTTTTTAAAATTAAAATTTTATTTATTTAAGTACGCCAAAAAGAATAAATCACCTTTTCATTTAACTTTCACTATCAAGTTACAACTTGTTAGTGAAAGTTAAATGAAAACTCCAACAACTTTATATTTAAGTACAAACTTGTTAAAGAAAATAAAGAATTTTTATTTTTATTTATTTTATTTTATTGTTGTATCTAGATCTTCGTTCTAAAATGAGAAAAATAATCGTTTTTATTTTACATTATTAACAAATAATAAAATATAATTAGGTATTATAGTAAGTATTCTCACTAGGGCTTTATAATCAACCAAAGCCCGCTCTACGATTTCGTGCGGATGTTGTTTCAGGTATTTTATACTCTATGGATTCCATTGTTAAAGTTGATCATCATATTTTTCATCATATTTTTTTAATTCCTCTTTTAAACAAAATTTTCATCTGTAAGCCGTTTCATTGTTTGTTTTTATTAGCAATTAGTATTGCCATATCTTCATTTGTCTGTATTTTTACATCTTTCTTAGCTACAGTATTCTTTTTATTGACGGTCTCATTCTATTTTGTTAAGAATAATTTTTTTTCATATATTGAAATGTATTACGTCTGTCACCTATAAAATAAGAGAAAATAGACCTCACGGCAAGTTTTTGCACGATCAATAATTGACTGTTTATGAATTTACCGAGAGTCACAACAGGGCTCGTATCGAGGCTTTAGATAAAACCTTAAAAACTTTTATATTTACTACATTTAGATTAGAATTTTTTTACACGATAGGCAAAGTTAATCGAGCGTGCGGGTCACGTGATGGTAGAACGTCACCACCACCCACGGCCCCTTGTAACACCAGGGGAGCTACAGAAGCATTGCCGGCCTGGAAAGTTAGTGTGTGTAAGAAAGTAGATAGTTTAATTCAGGCACCATTCCCTGATCTTGAAAATTTCAGCTCCATTTTCCACAATTCTTCTATGAAATAAAAAAATCTAAATCAGAAACTTATGACCCAATTAAGAACCTATTTTGTCTAATATACTAACATTAAGGGAGGAACACTATTAACTGAAGGATAATAGTATTCCTCTGATTTTAACGTCAAATCGTCGTATTTCAAACGAAAAAAGTTCAACTCGCGGCTCTTACTGGAACCGTCCAAGTGCTCTAATCAATTAAGTGACATAATGGCAAGAGGCGGTGGTTCAAGTCCCATTATGCTTAGATTTTTAATATTAACCATGTTATACGTTTTCTAAGTCTTTTTCTCCTGTGTTAATAATATTCTTTATAGTTAAAAATATCTTTTAAATATGAAATAAAAAAAAATCGCCATTTAATATTTCACAGTTCTACCGTTTTGGCGTGCAGCAAGTTACTAGCACTTTTCATGTCAATTTATTAGTTGTTTTTTATATTTGAATATTTTTATTTTACTGTTCTTATGTATAATTTAGGTCATATATTTTGTAATTACTTCATTTAACTTTTTTTGGAACTTTACTTTTTTCGGACTTATAAGTGAGCCTATAAGTGAGGTATACAATTATTGTCATAGATATGTAAGAATGTCTAGAATAAGTAGCAACATTGTATGCAACATTGGCTTCCTATTCAATAAAAATAAAGTATTAAAAAAATAAATAATAGTTTAATAAGTTTTATTGTACATCAAATCAAATTCAGACATTTTCAAAGTTTGATGATTTGTTTTCTAAGAGACACACGAATCACACATGTCTAAATAATTTGCCAGTCCTCTTTCACTTTGCCAATCGTCGTCAGGTTTTCAGAAATCTGCAATATAATAAAGTTTAATTTTACTTTTTTGTTGGCATAACGAACGTTTTTTAATTTCATGTTTAGTAATTCATATCTTAGTACTGATTAAACAAATACATTTTTTTTCATTTCACATTTTTACCCCGCATTGCTATGAGGTAGATAAGTAATACTTTGTCAAGACACTCCGTACTTCGCTTTCCGCCCAAATTCAAGTTATTTACATTACTTACGTAGAAAGATGTAATTAATCAGAAAAATCTGAATCATCGGACGGCGGTAAGTTCTCTTTCTTCTGCTTTTTAATTCTCTTTATCATTTTTATTTGCTGACGAGTGCGAAGCATTTTGCTTTCATCGGCGCATTTGGTCGTTATGTTAGTTCTGAAAATAGGCATTATTAATATTTCATTTACGTTACCAAATAAAATTTAAAATATTCCATAAAATAAAATATGAAAAAATTTCACACCTCACTAAATTTTCTGGCACCTGCCACAACTGTTTGAACGATATCATTTACTAAAGCTGCATCTAATTTTTTTTTGGCTGGCTTGTTGGGAAAAGCTGGTGAAGGCTTTCCAGTCATTGAATGAGTAGCCAACACCCTATAAACAAATAAATAAATTTATTTTAATGGATCTAAGACATCGTGATAGTTTTATTAAATAATCTATTATAGTCATGGGGGCTACTTACTGTCTCGAAAATACTGCTGTTAACAATTTTCGAGTCGCACTTGAGTGACAAGACCAGTCTACAGACTTCAGGAAGCGTGCTGGAACTTTTGCATTTCCATCACCAATAGGAACCTAGAAAAGGTATGGTTTATTTTATTTAATACTCACTGCACTATTCATGCTTTAGCATTAGTCATGTAAGTTAGTCTTACCATATCGGTGTTAGAGCTTTGAATCTCCTTGTCCGGTGTTGCTTTCTTATAATTGATTTTGTCATTCGCGGCGTTTTCATGAGAGCTCTACAAATATTTCAATACAATTTCAATAATTTTTCAATATATAATATTATGAAAAAATAATTTAAATTGATTAAAAATACTTACTGATTGGGCGATGCTTAGCGAGGTTTTAATACGTCTGTTACATTTTCGCAAAGACTCCGAGGTCTTTTTCGGTGATCCAGAATGACGTTCAGTAAAGGAATCTGTAGCCGAGAATCTATCTTCGTAACTTTGAAGTCGCTTCTTAAGGGACAAATTTTCGATAGAAAGATGCTTTATTAGATTTTCTTCTTTTTGCAGCAACACTGGTATAGAATCAGTTTGAGTTTCAGCGTCGCGTAGTTTTTCATTTTTTAAATCACTTTTCTGTAATTCTATAGAATTGTTCCATTTAGCTAAAAATTTAGATTTCGGGGTGCTACTTTTCGGCAAGTCCTCCATCTAAAAATGATGTTAATGCGTTACAGATAAATTGTAAAAACTTAATAATTTGTTATCTACTGTATAGTAGTAATATCAGTAGCAATCCAAAATTAATCAAAATTTAAAATAACATTTAAACTAACATTTATATAAAAATATAAGGATTACAAAAATTTATGAATAAAAAATATGGCCCATTTAAAATCCTTTAACGACGAGTTTGACGACTTGATTATTATTTTCGGTTTATAAATAACACTCTATAAATAATAAGATGTACGTACTTTATATGTTATTGAATATTAAAAAAATAAACGTACCGGTGAACTGATAAAAGTCTCAAAAATTGACGGTTTGTCAACTTTCTCGCCAGCTGAAAAGTAAAATAAATTACTTAACAAATTAAAAAAGTAAAATATTTAATAATAAAATACATTTAAGCCTATTTATATTGTAAATTTAAGTTATACAAAATAGTAAAGTTACATGTTTCTGTAAGTCCACTAAGATAAGCATGGAGATCCAATAACGCTTGGGCTGCCTCTAGTTCCGTCTGCTTGGGTACGAAAGAAGTCATTTTTATTTTAAAATCGAAGGAATTACAAAATTTCAACAATATATTTGTTTCTAGGTGCTCACAAGATCACTAAACACAAACTGACTAGTCTCGCGAAATTAGTTGTGTTACTTTACAAAGATGACGGTGGAGGGGTTGGTGTCCAAGCATCAGCCCTCTCATTGTATCGTACTCAGGTAAACAGCGGACAATCACTAGTTCATTTAAATCTCTTTCTTTTGTTTCTGTGTACTTTTTACAGCAGATTAGATATAGAATTTAAAAAGAATAAAATTAGGGCTGGAAATATTCATATTCGCTTATTTACTTATTTTAAGGTAGTCTATAAATATGTAAGCACTAGGATTTTGATATTAGTGTATGCGTCTATTTAATATTTATCTAATTAAAAACTAGATTTAATGATTTTATTAAAATATTTGAATAAACTTTCTTAAATAAATTAGACATAAGACGGTAATGTAAATCAGTACCTATAAAAATAATAAATAGGTATTGTACCTACCTATTGTATCCATTGAAAAAATACGAGAAATTCCACAATTCATGAGGATTTCTCACTTCTTTAAAATGAAAACTATGAAAAGGCGTATATTAATTCCAATACTTTTATTTAATACCCATAAGAGGAAAGATGTACGACAAAATTCCCTTGATGGAGAATACTCGTAGTGCACCTGATATTGAACTTATTATGGACGTTAATTTAGAACTGTTTAAGACAAACAACCCTACGATACAACATATTTGTGTAACTTGGAGCTACCTTGGTTTTATCAGCGCGCGCTAAGATAGCTCTCAGAGGGCAGATTCTCAGCCGACTTAATTGATATGTATCGTTATGTTGAGACCAAATTATAAATTGCTACCTATATGTTGTTCCTATAATACTGTAAAATTTCATCCAAATCAAACATACATCCTCAGAAACTTTTGCTTTTATAAAATTAGTAAGAAGACTATCGACACTGTCAGCCAACCGCTTTACACATGCCGCACATTTGTGCGCGCGTGGTATTTGACGTTATTATTTTAAAACGACACTAAATCCATGCATATTGGCAAAAATCAAATACTTTTTTCTCCTTCTACTTCAGTTCTATTCAACTTTCCTCGCTATTTTATACGGGCGACAGAAAGAGTGTGTTAAAAATTATGTAACGTTTTTATTAAATTCTTTAAGGTATTTGACTATATGCTCAATGAAAATTTTGATACATTTTGATTAATATCCGCTTAGAAACGCCAAATAACAAAAGGAAGCACATCGTCTATGACACTGTGCACATTTGTAACAAACTCGATTTCCTTTATTTAAGAATATGTTATTATTATGCATTTGAATTGGTATGGAGACCAATATACTATGCCGTCAATTGGTTTGTCGTTATAATTAGTTTGTGAGTATAATGGTCTCACAAACCAATCTACGACATATAATGGTCTAAAGAACCAATCTACGACCTACCTCGGTCTAATGAACCAATAAACATATAGATATATAATAGTCCCACAAAGTAATATACGACTTATAATGGTCTACTAAACTAAACTATAGTATATAATGGTCTCACAAACCAATTCAAATATATAATTATAACAAATTCTTAACAAAATACGCGTAAAAACAACGTAAAGAAATATCATAAGTAATTTTAAGTATCGAGATATGTATTTAAAAGTGTATTAAGCGCATTAACCTCATTGAAGGATCCTTACACTGACGGAACAAATAACTAATAATTGTTCGTTTGCAAAGGCATTGTAAGTAACATATACGTTCGATGTTCCGTTGCGTCTCGGAGGGTTCACTCTGAGGTTGGTCGGGTCCGCCGATCGATCTAAATTCACGGCATATGGCGGGGAGCTATTTTCCCTTCTGTTATTACTACCAGCAAAGCATACTTATAACAGAGGGTTAAATAAGACGTATCTTTGGCTTCCCTTTCAAAAGCTGGAGGTGATTACAACGGAATATCTTACATATTACAATCTCTTACTTAATACTTAATCTCTTCTGAAAGTTTTATATCCCTTCTTAAGATAATAGGTAGATATTAGCATTTTTTGACACTTTTGCCTCTGAATCTCTAAAAGTTCTTGAGTTATTGCGAACACGACGATATTGAGTCCTACCGCGTGACGTATCATGAGCCAAGGCATGATTTTATAAATATTGTTTTCATATATACTTTATGGGGACGGGATGAACGTTACACTATTTATTCTAGACAGATTCTTACATATCTATGACAATAATTGTATACCTCACTAATAGGCTTACTCGACAAACATAGTAAACTAAAATACAAATATGAAAACTAATAAAAAGGAAATCGATTTCGTTACAAAGCTACACAGTGTCTAAGACAATATGCCTCCTTCTGTCATTTGGTGTTTCTAAGCGGAATCTTTTAGGATGTAAGGTACAATTCAGGCTTATTGCATTGATGTGTTGAAATTTATTATCATATAATTTGATGTTTTTACCGACGTCTTATGGATACTATAGTATCGGTTTTAGTCAGTACAAATGCTTAGAAGGTTTTTTGCTTTAATTGCTGATGTCGATTACTGATTTACATAAATTTACTATTTCCAATTATCAAAATGTGTCAATAATAATTTTATAGTTCATTGTTCGGTTTTATCAACCATTGTGGTCCTACGGTCTTTGCTGAACTGGTAGATGTTTAAATTAAGTTGATCACGGCGGAGTTATCAGTAATTGACACGATATCGATTATAGAGTTACAATTCGCCGATAATTGGTTGAGATTTGGCTTTATACATTTTTTGAGATAAAAATAAATCCAGAGATTCATAAAACGTTCCTTTAATTTGAAACGTAAATAAAAAGATACCAAAGCATATAAATAAAATCTTAAATTACATAACGACTGCTCAGATTAACGAAATTAAAACCGTAGAAGCTATTTCGTGCTGGTCCTAGTACAGTCAGGCATTGACAAAAGCTTGCAGACTGAAAAGAATGATACGGATGTTAACAACCTCCATCACAACCTCCATCACAACCTCCATCACTTCCGATACTTTCTTCTTCGACCAATTTACCAGATGGAACAAGTACCTTTCTGATTACCCCACAAGGGATAAAGCATGTAACGTTCGTTGGTCTTCTAATAAATAAATAAATGAAAATAAACAAATATTAGACCGTATTGGCCAAGCTATTGAAACATCTAATACTATTTTATACTTACATTTGTACAAATATACATATAAAATAAAAGAATTGTAAATATATACATAAAGAATAAATAAGGCTTAAGGAATATGATAAAGTTCATAGATGTAAGAAATATGTAATCTTGACATCTATTTGCTTCTCACCTTACACATAATCAACTAATATTTCAAAATATTCTCCCCTTGTGCTCTGTTATACACTGGCCAAAATTTTACCATTCTATATCAAGTAGGTCCACTCATTTATTTAACTTGTTATGTACCTCTGTATGTAACTAAGTATGTTTGTACATAATTGTAATTTCGAAGTGGATATCTTCAACTAATAAAACTGTAATTATGTAGGTATACGTTTAGTTTGGATGGCGATGCATTATAAGTGTTATCAAAATCTGACATGGCGGAACACCTAAGATGAATATCATATGAATATCATACCTACAACAAGAATATCAAATGAAAGGGCTTACTGTGAAAAAATTGAAAAAATATTGACATTATTCAAATCCAATATAGCGGATATATGAAGATGGTGGAATAAGTTCCTTATGTCTTTCTACATTATGTGTGATATATGAAAGAACTCGCTTAGATTGCTTAACTTGATAGTGAAAGTTAAATGAAAAGGTGATTTATTCTTTTTGGCGTACTTAAATAAAAGTTTAATTTTAAAAAGTGTTTTAGTACTTTTAATTTTTTACTTATTAATATAGGTATTAGATACATATATTAAACTTAATATATGTATCTAATACCTATATTAATTACGAATAAAATAGTTTTTGTGTTGATCCTTTAAGTGATAATATAATCAGTAACTTTAGAATTAACGAAATGTAATTAATAAGCGGTAATTAACTATCTATAGAATACCTACTATGTTATATTACGAGTATATCAACAGATATCTATTAATATTTTATGTATGAACAAAACTTTTAACATTTCATAGAAAAGGCTTATCAGTAAGCAAGTGTGTACTTACGAGAAAAGAAGCACCCATATGGATAGGGTTACCTGCTTTAAATGACTAAGAGTAATTGTATTTAAAAAATATATATTTAAGATTTCTTAAAAGTTTAGACTTTTATTATCCCTATAAGAATAGAACATAAATAAAGGAGAGTTTATTAGTACGACGCTATTGTTTAAATAAATTACTGTTCCTGGTATTACTTACTAAGCTTTTCAGTATTTTGATACATCAAAGAAAATTTCACTCTACCGAACTACAACTCTCTTTATGAATTCTTTTATTGTGTAGAAGGTATTATAGTGTTACACACCTCTCATAGACGTTGTTTTTGCAGAAGTGCTAGCAAAGATGATCATCGATTTGTAGCTTCAGTCATGACTTATTTAAAAAGTAACTCAAACGGTTTGTTCACGATTATATTTCGATATATAGATACTTCGTTTTGGTTTAAAATAAAACTGCCAAAATGTATAATTATATTATCAAATTACGAAAATAAATGACAATCGATAAGGAAAGTTAAGATGACGATAGGCCACTTCGCTTTTGACTTCTGAATACTCTTACCAAACAATACAGTACAGTCGTCAATATATCAGAATTTAATTTAATGCCACTTTAAATACCATGTTATGGTGTTAAAGTGACTCTAGAATAGTCAGGGCGATTTATTTTGATTCTGCTCTCCGCCCGTTGCCATTCGCGACGTATGTAGGTACGCATACGTACGTATGATTCGGCGCTACGCTAACAGCCGCTCTGCCCTCAATACCTGTATTATGCTCTTAGATATATATTTTAAAGTCGTTTTGTAAATAATAATATAGATTTTCATTAAATATACAACGTATCCAAATTATTTAATTGGATGAGAAGTAATTAAGCAAATAGCTACATATGAAGCCCATTATTGTCTAATTCATAAAAGATAAAATAATTACTGATAGTCTTCTTGAATTATAAGTAAAATATAGCCTATATGACTCCTGAATATCACAGCTTTCTGTTAGTAAAAAATTTCATAATCAGATAAGTATATTTTGCCACGTTTTTTATTCAGGCGGCTGTGGAACTCATTGCTAGCGTCTGTATTTCCGAAGTCATACAATCCAGGGATCTTCAAATATATAGTATACACATATATATACAGTATACAGTATACTTTTAGGCAAGTGTTTATTATCATAGACCAAATTAACTCTTAACTCTAGAGTTAAAGGCCTGATGTGGTCAAACGCATGGCCATTTAATATAAAAAATATAATCCCCTCCAAACTTCTTCTTTACGCTATAAGATAATGTATTAATAGCTTTAGTATGGTTTTAATCAATAGAATTAATGAGAGCTATTTGTGAATATTTTATATGATATTATAAATTATATTAAAAGAACAAAGATGTGCCGTCTGTTTACATGATAGAGGTTTTTGTATCAAAATTAAACAGAACGCAGCTTCAAGCTCCGCTACTTCGTAGATATCCTTAAATAGGCGTCATATTGATATTTTACTAATTACTAATAATATCATATGTTTTAATGTGTATATCTTGTTGTTGCAGGATACGCAAAGTTAATTTAATACATACTATTTATTCATTCATTCATTCATAAACAATAAATTCAACATAAGAAAATGATATTTCTGCAACAAATATTTTTGTATCTATAAACTCGATTCTTAATCAGAATAAACTCAATTTACAAGCAAGGACGCCACACCACGAAGCCGCCCAGTGCTGCATGACTACTGTACCTTTGTACTTTAGTTCATGTATCTCCTAAAGGAATCGAGTTACCGTTCTACTTTTTTCTATATTACAAACTATATTTTAACGTAAAAATAATAAAACATAAAAATATTCCAATTTACAAAAAATCAGATTTTTAATGTTGACTTCCGGTTTTACTCTTAATAAAACTCATTACCCCAAGTAATCATTATTATTAACGTCCATAATAAGTTCAATATCAGGTACACTGCGAGTATTCTCCCTCAAGGGAATTTTGTCGTAAATCTGTCCCCTTATGGGTATTAAATAAAAATATTGGAATTAATATACGCCTTTTCATAGTTTTCATTTCAAAGAAGTGAGAAATCCTTATGAATTGTGAAATGTGGAATTTCTCGTATTTTTCAATAGATACCACAACAATACATACCTATTTACGTCTAAATTATTTAAGAAAGTGTCATAAAAAATTTTAATAATAAATAAATCTAATTTTTTATTAGATAAATATTAAATAAACGCCTACACTAATTTCAAAATTCTAGTGCTTACATATTTATAGACTAACTTAAAATAAGTAAATAAGCGAATATGAATATTTCCAGCCCTAATTTTATTCTTTTTAAATTCTATCTCTAATCTACTGTAAAAAGTACAGAGAAACAAAAGAAAGAGATTTAAATGAACTAGTGATTGTCCGCTGTTTACCTGAGTACGATACAATGAGAGGGCTGATGCTTGGACACCAACCCCTCCACCGTCATCTTTGTAAAGTAACACAACTAATTTCGCGAGACTAGTCAGTTTGTGTTTAGTGATCTTGTGAGCACCTAGAAACAAATATATTGTTGAAATTTTGTAATTCCTTCTATTTTAAAATAAAAATGACTTCTTTCGTACCCAAGCAGACGGAACTAGAGGCAGCCCAAGCTTTATTGGATCTTCATGCTTATCTTAGTGGACATACAGAAACATGTAATTTTACAATTTTGTTAAGAATTATTTGTATAACTTAAATTTACAATATAAATAGGCTTAAATGTATTTTATTATTAATTTTTTTACTTTTTTAATTTTTAAGTAATTTATTTTGCTTTTCAGCTCGCGAGAAAGTTGACAAACCGTCAATTTTTGGGACTTTCATCAGTTCACCGGTACGTTTATTTTTTTAATATTCGTTAACATATAAAGTACGTATGTCTTATTATTTATAAAGTGTTATTTATATACCGAAAATTATAATCAAGTCGTCAAACTCGTCGTTAAAGGATTTTAAACGAGCCACATTTTTTATTCATAAATTTTTGTAAACCTTATATTTTTATATAAATGTTAGTTTAAATGTTATTTTAAATTTTGATTAATTTTGGATTGCTACTGATATTACTACTATACAGTAGATAACAAATTATTATGTTTTTACAATTTGTCTGTAACGCATTAACATCATTTTTAGATGGAGGACTTGCCGAAAAGTAGCACCCCGAAATCTAAATTTTTAGCCAAATGGAACAGTTCTATAGAAAAACCAGAAAAACAGAAAAGTGATTTAAAAAATGAAAAACTACGCGACGCTGAAACTCAAACTGATTCCATACCAGTGTTGCTGCAAAAAGAAGAAAATCTAATAAAGCATCTTTCTATCGAAAATTTGTCCCTTAAGAAGCGACTTCAAAGTTACGAAGATAGATTCTCGGCTACAGATTCCTTTACTGAACGTCATTCTGGATCACCGAAAAAGACCTCGGAGTCTTTGCGAAAATGTAACAGACGTATTAAAACCTCGCTAAGCATCGCCCAATCAGTAAGTATTTTTAATCAATTTAAATTATTTTTTCATAATATTATATATTGAAAAATTATTGAAATTGTATTGAAATATTTGTAGAGCTCTCATGAAAACACCGCGAATGACAAAGGATATATCAATTATAAGAAAGCAACACCGGACAAGGAGATTCAAAGCTCTAACACCGATATGGTAAGAGTAACTTACATGACTAATGCTAAAGCATGAATAGTGCAGTGAGTATTAAATAAAATAAACCATACCTTTTCCAGGTTCCTATTGGTGATGGAAATGCAAAAGTTCCAGCACGCCTCCTGAAGTCTGTAGACTGGTCTTGTCACTCAAGTGCGACTCGAAAATTGTTAACTGCAGTATTTTCGAGACAGTAAGTAGCCCCCATGACTATAATAGATTATTTAATAAAACTATCACGATGTCTTAGATCCATTAAAATAAATTTATTTATTTATTTGTTTATAGAGTGTTGGCTACTCATTCAATGACTGGAAAGCCTTCACCAGCTTTTCCCAACAAGCCAGCCAAAAAAAAATTAGATGCAGCATTAGTAAATGATATCGTTCAAACAGTTGCGGAGAGGTGTGGGGTGCCAGAAAATTTAGTGAGGTGTGAAATTTTTTCATATTTTATTTTATGGAATATTTTAAATTTTATTTTGTAACGTAAATGAAATATTAATAATGCCTATTTTCAGAACTAACATAACGACCAAATGCGCCGATGAAAGCAAAATGCTTCGCACTCGTCAGCAAATAAAAATGATAAAGAGAATTAAAAAGCAGAAGAAAGAGAACTTACCGCCGTCCGATGATTCAGATTTTTCTGATTAATTACATCTTTCTACGTAAGTAATGTAAATAACTTGAATTTGGGCGGAAAGCGAAGTACGGAGTGTCTTGACAAAGTATTACTTATCTACCTCATAGCAATGCGGGGTAAAAATGTGAAATGAAAAAAAATGTATTTGTTTAATCAGTACTAAGATATGAATTACTAAACATGAAATTAAAAAACGTTCGTTATGCCAACAAAAATGTAACATTAAACTTTATTATATTGCAGATTTCTGAAAAATTGACGACGATTGGCAAAGTGAAAGAAGACTGGCAAAATTATTTAGACATGTGTGATTCGTGTGTCTCTTAGAAAACAAATCATCCAACTTTGAAAATGTCCGAATTTCTTATACGCTTAATTCTCTTTTTTACGATGTACAATAAAACTTATTAAACTATTATTTATTTTGTTTAATATTTTATTTTTATTGAATAGGAAGCCAATGTTGCATACAATGTTGCTACTTATTCTAGACATTCTTACATATCTATGACAATAATTGTATACCTCACTTATAGACTAACTCGACAAGCATAATGAAATAATACAAAACTAATAAAAATAGTTCGAAAGTGAAATTAAGTAATTTTGAAATACATGACTTAAATTACACATAAAAAAATAAAATAAAATAGAAGAATTATAAAAAAAACATATTTAAATTAACATCGAAACTGCTAGTAACTTGCTGCACGCCAAAACGTTAGAACTGTGAAATATTAAATGGCAAATATTTTGTTGGTTTCATATTTAAAAGACATTATTAACTATAAGAAATATTATTAACACAGGAGAAAAAGACCCAGAAAACGTATAACATAATTAACAATAAATGTCTGAGCATAATGGGACTTGAACCATCGCCTCTTGCCATTGTGTCACTTAAGTGATTAGAGTACTTGGACGGTTACAGTAAGAGCAGCGAGTTGGACTTTTTTCATTTGAAATACGACGATTTGACGTTAAAATCGGAGGAAAACTATTTATCTTTCAGTTAATACGGTCACTCCCTTAATGTTAGTATATTAGCCAAACTAAGTTCTTATTTGGGTCATAAGACTTTGATTTAGATTTTTTTATTTTGTAGGAGAATTGTGGAAAATAGAGCTGGAACAGGTTTATTAGCTTGTTTGCAATTATGATTAATAATGAATACTTGGGGTAATGAGTTTTATTACTTGTATAACCGGAAGTCAATATTAAAAATCTGATTTTTTGTAAATTAGTATATTTTATAATATTTTGTACATTAAAATATAGTTTGTAATATAGAAGAATGTGGAACGGTAACTCGATTCATTTAGGAGATACATGAACTAAAGTACAAAGGTACAGTAGTCATGCAGCACTGGGCGGCTTCGTGGTGTGGCGCCCTTGCTTGTAAATTGAGTTTATTCTGATTAAGAATCGAGTTTATAGATACAAAAATATTTGTTGCAGAAATATCATTTCCTTATGTTGAATTTATTGTTTATGAATGAATGAATAATAAATAGTATGTATTAAATTAACTTTGCGTATCCTGCAACAACGAGATATACATATTAAAACATATGATATTATTAGTAATTAATAAAATATCAATATGACGCCTATTAAAGGATATCTAAAAAGTAGCGGAGCTTGAAGCCACGTCCTGTTTAATGTTGATATAAAATGACCATGACCATGACCACATCAGGCCTAGAGTTAAGAGTTAATTTGGTCTATGGTAATATAAACTTGCCTTAAAGGTACCTATATAATGTATATTTGAAGATCCCTGGATTGTATGACTTCGGAAATACAGAAGCTAGCAATAAGTTCCACAGCCGCCCGAATTAAAAACTTGGAAAAAATATACTTATCTGACTATCAAATTTTTTTACTAACAGAAAGCTGCGATATTTTGTAATTATTTTATCTTTTACGAATTAGACAATAATGGGCTTCATATGTAGCTATTTGCTTAATTACTTCTCATCCGATTGAAAATCTATTATTCTTAACAAAACGGCTTTAAAATAAATATCTAAGAACATAATACAGGTAATGAGGGCAGGGCGGCTGTTAGCGTAGCGGCGAATCATATGTACGTATGCGTACCTACATACGTCGCGAATGGTAGCGGGCGGAGGGCGGGAATCAAAATAAATCGCCTTGACTATTCTAGAGTCACTTTAACACCATAACGTGGTATTTAAAGTGGCATTAAATTAAATTATAATATATTGATGACTGTACTGTATTGTTTGGTAAGAGTATTCAGAAGTCGAACGCGAAGTGGTCTATCGTCATCTTAACTTTCCTTATCGATTGTCATTTATTTTCGTAATTTGATAATATAATTATACATTTTGGCAGTTTTATTTTAAACCAAAACGAAGTATCTATATATTGAATTATAATCGTGAACAAACCGTTAGAGTTACTTTTAAAATAAGTCATGACTGACTACAAATTCGATGACCATCAATACTAACACTTCTGCAAAAACAACCTCTATGCTCTCATTCTTTTATTGTGTAGAAGGTATTATAGTGTTACACACCTCTGTGTGTAACACTATAATACCTTCTACACAATAAAAGAATTCATAAAGAGAGTTGGAGTTCGGTAGAGTGAAATTTTCTTTGATGTATCAAAATACTGAAAAGCTTAGTAAGTAATACCAGGAAAGTAATTTATTTAAACAATAGCGTTGTGCTAATAAACTCTCCTTTATTCTAGTTCTATTCTTATAGGGATAATAAAACTCTAAAATTTTAAGAAATCTTAAATATATATTTTTTAAACATAATTACTCATAGTTATTTAAAGCGGGTAATCCTATTCATATGGGTGCTTCTTTTCTAGTAACACTTACCGATGCTTACTGATAAGCCTTTTCTTAGAAACTTTAAAAGTTTTGTGTTTCACTGTTCATATATCAAATATTTATAGATATCTGATGATATACTCGTAATATAATCTAGTGGGTATCCTACATCTAATTAATTTCGCCTAATTAATTACATTTCGTTAATTCTAAAATTACTAATTATATTATCACGTAAAGGTTTATAAACATCTATTTCATTTGTAATTAATATAGGTATTATATACATATATAAAACTATAAGTAAAAAATCAAAAGTACTAAAATCACTTTTTAAAATTAAAATTTTATTTATTTAAGTACGCCAAAAAGAATAAATCACCTTTTCATTTAACTTTCACTATCAAGTTAAGCAATCTTAGCGAGTTCTTTCATAAATCACACATAACGTAGAAAGACATAAGGAACTTATTCCACCATCTTCATAAGTCCGCCATATTTGATTTGAATGACGTTAATATTTTTTCAATTTTTTCACAGTAAGCCCTTTCATTTGATATTCTCGATGTAGGTATGATATTCATATGATATTCACCTTAGTTGTGCGGAACACCTATCATCAACATATCAGATTTTAATAACACATATAATGCATCGCCATCCAAACTAAATGTAAACGTACATAATTACAGTTTAGTTAGTTGAAGATATCCACTTCGAAATTACAATTATGTACACACATACTTAGTTACATACAGAGGTATATAACAAGTTAAATAGAATGAGTGGACCTACTTGATATAGAATGGTAAAATTTTGGCCAATGTATAACAGAGCACAAGGAACAGAATATTTCGAAGGAACAAAGGTGTCTTTAAAGTATTAATGTAAAATCGTTTAGTTGTTGATCATGTGTAAAGTGAGAAACAAATGTCAAGATTATATTTTTCTTACATCTATGAACCTTAGTATATTCCTTAAGCCTTATTTTTTTCTTTATTTATATATTAATCATTTTTTTTATTTTATAATTATATTTAATAATCTTTTACTATATAATTGTACAATTACAAGTATAAAATAATTGTAGATATTTCAATAGATTGGCCAGTACAGTGTAATATTTATATATTTTTATTTAATAAATAATAATAATAATAATAATAATGTTTATTGACTCAAAGTATGTACATTAACCAGTTACAAAATTATAAGACCCTTAATTATATTTTACAGTTAATCTGGTGCTAATGAACTCCGGTACCCATTGTATGATTTAACTTGTGTTATGATACCCGCGCTCTTACAGTTATTAGGAGTGACACGGATGATTCGGGAGATAATAACCTTCGTGTTTGGCTCTTATACAACAAAAAAATTAAGGAATGTATATTAATTTTTTTTACAAATTTTAAAAGGTAAAATTACTTTAATATCCAATATAATATATTGGATATATTATGCCCGAGGCTTCTCTGGGTTAGCTTCAAGCTGGGGATAACAAGAATATTCTTGTTAGTGGCGTATGCGCCGGTATCTTCAGCTCTATCGAGTGAACTAGAGGAGTTGTGTGAGAGTGTCAGGGAAGTTCTAGATAGTGTAAGAGGGAATGAAAAATTAATAGTATATGGTGATTTAAATGGATGGGTCGGAACTATAGGACATGGTTACGAACGCGTAGTAGGGAAGTATGATGATAAGAGAGTAAATGAGTCTGGTAAGCTCATATTGGAATTATGTAAGGAAAAAGATTTATTTGTGGCAAACACTACGTACGAAGTACGGAGTGTCTTGACACTAGGTAATTTTTTTCTTCCCTGCTATGCGGGATAAAAGGGTGAAGCTAAAAAACATAAAAAAAATGCATTATTGGCATGTTTAGTTTTAATTAGTACAATATAAGCAACATTTTTAATTTAATCAAAATTTTCTTACTGTCGAGAAAATACAGCGGTTAAAAGCTTCCGTATAGCATTGGAATGACATCCCCAATCTAAAGCGGCTTTTGAAGACTCGAGACGAAACCGTCGCATTACCTTCTCCGAGTTTAATCTGAATTATAAAATACACGTTATATTAAATGGAATATTATTATGCATTATTATAATATGCTTAAAATTATTGTGTTGAAAAAAAATCCCTACCATATCATACCATGTATTTGTGCTGGTTTTTAGCTCATTTAGAGTATTGCCTGTGGCAAATTTACGTTCTTCACTATCTGTTGTCTTCGCTAGTATTCAGTATGATAATAGATCTGCTTATTTATATAATAAAATAAATAAATACGTTGATATATATTCAAAAACTTTAGAGTGTAAAATTAAAATAATAAAACGGATAAAATCTTTAAGTTTTCAAGAAACGGATTTTTTTTAGAATAAAGGAACTAGCATTTATATCCTACTCACACCATGTTGGTCACATACAACACACACACACACACACACACACACACACACACACACACACACACACACACACACACGCACACAGCCACACACACAAATGCTCACGCGCACGCATGCATACACATACATTTTATTATTGTTGTACCTTAAATATCTTGTATACTTGTACCTAATTCGTGATATGGAAGAGTGGAGTTTCCTGGCACAGGCTTTTCATATGCTTAAAAGGAGACTCCAACAACTTTATATTTAAGTACAAACTTGTTAAAGAAAATAAAGAATTTTTATTTTTATTTATTTTATTTTATTGTTGTATCTAGATCTTCGTTCTAAAATGAGAAAAATAATCGTTTTTATTTTACATTATTAACAAATAATAAAATATACTTAAACCAAAGCCCGCTCTACGATTTCGTGTGGATGTTGTTTCAGGTATTTTATACTCTATGGATTCCATTGTTAAAGTTGATTTCTCATATTTTTTTAATTCCTCTTTTAAACAAAATTTTCATCTGTAAGCCGTTTCATTGTTTGTTTTTATTAGCAGTTAGTATTGCCATATCTTCATTTGTCTGTATTTTTACATCTTTCTTAGCTACAGTATTCTTTTTATTGACGGTCTCATTCTATTTTGTTAAGAATATTTTTTTTTGATATATTGAAATGTATTACGTCTGTCACCTATAAAATAAGAGAAAATAGACCTCACGGCAAGTTTTTGCACGATCAATAATTGACTGTTTATGAATTTACCGAGAGTCACAACAGGGCTCGTATCGAGGCTTTAGATAAAACCTTAAAAACTTTTATATTTACTACATTTAGATTAGAATTTTTTACACGATAAGCAAAGTTAATCGAGCGTGCGGGTCACGTGATGGTAGAACGTCACCACCACCCACGGCCCCTTGTAACACCAGGGGAGCTACAGAAGCATTGCCGGCCTGGAAAGTTAGTGTGTGTAAGAAAGTAGATAGTTTAATTCAGGCACTATTCCCTGATCTTGAAAATTTCAGCTCCATTTTCCACAATTCTTCTATGAAATAAAAAAATCTAAATCAGAAACTTATGACCCAATTAAGAACTTATTTTGGCTAATATACTAACATTAAGGGAGGAACACTATTAACTGAAAGATAATAATATTCCTCTGATTTTAACGTCAAATCGTCGTATTTCAAACGAAAAAAGTTCAACTCGCGGCTCTTACTGGAACCGTCCAAATGCTCTAATCAATTAAGTGACATAATGGCAAGAGGCGGTGGTTCAAGTCCCATTATGCTTAGATTTTTAATATTAACCATGTTATACGTTTTCTAAGTCTTTTTCTCCTGTGTTAATAATATTCTTTATAGTTAAAAATATCTTTTAAATATGAAATAAAAAAAAAATCGCCATTTAATATTTCACAGTTCAACCGTTTTGGCGTGCAGCAAGTTACTAGCACTTTTCATGTCAATTTATTAGTTGTTTTTTATATTTGAATATTTTTATTTTACTGTTCTTATGTATAATTTAGGTCATATATTTTGTAATTACTTCATTTAACTTTTTTTGGAACTCTACTTTTTTCGGACTTATAAGTGAGCCTATAAGTGAGGTATACAATTATTGTCATAGATATGTAAGAATGTCTAGAATAAGTAGCAACATTGTATGCAACATTGGCTTCCTATTCAATAAAAATAAAGTATTAAAAAAAATAAATAATAGTTTAATAAGTTTTATTGTACATCAAATCAAATTCAGACATTTTCAAAGTTTGATGATTTGTTTTCTAAGAGACACACGAATCCCACATGTCTAAATAATTTTGCCAGTCTTCTTTCACTTTGCCAATCGTCGTCAGGTTTTCAGAAATCTGCAATATAATAAAGTTTAATGTTACATTTTTGTTGGCATAACGAACGTTTTTTAATTTCATGTTTAGTAATTTTTTTCATTTCACGTTTTTACCCCGCATTGCTATGAGGTAGATAAGTAATACTTTGTCAAGACACTCCGTACTTCGCTTTCTGCCCAAATTCAAGTTATTTACATTACTTACGTAGAAAGATGTAATTAATCAGAAAAATCTGAATCATCGGACGGCGGTAAATTCTCTTTCTTATGCTTTTTAATTATCTTTATCATTTTGATTTGCTGACGAGTGCGAAGCATTTTGCTTTCATCGGCGCATTTGGTTGTTATGTTAGTTCTGAAAATAGGCATTATTAATATTTCATTTACGTTACAAAATAAAATTTAAAATATTCCATAAAATAAAATATGAAAAAATTTCGCACCTCACTAAATTTTCTGGCACCCTACACCTCTCCACAACTGTTTGAACGATATCATTTACTAAAGCTGCATCTAATTTTTTTTTGGCTGGCTTGTTGGGAAAAGCTGGTGAAGGCTTTCCAGTCATTGAATGAGTAGCCAACACCCTATAAACAAATAAATTAATTTATTTTAATGGATCTAAGACATCGTGATAGTTTTATTAAATAATCAATTACAGTCATGGGGGCTACTTACTGTCTCGAAAATACTGCTGTTAACAATTTTCGAGTCGCACTTGAGTGACAAGACCAGTCTACAGACTTCAGGAGGCGTGCTGGAACTTTTGCATTTCCATCACCGATAGGAACCTGGAAAAGGTATGGTTTATTTTATTTAATACTCACTGCACTATTCATGCTTTAGCATTAGTCATGTAAGTTACTCTTACCATATCGGTGTTAGAGCTTTGAATCTCCTTGTCCGGTGTTGCTTTCTTATAATTGATTTTGTCATTCGCAGTGTTTTCATGAGAGCTCTACAAATATTTCAATACAATTTCAATAATTTTTCAATATATAATATTATGAAAAAATAATTTAAATTGATTAAAAATACTTACTGATTGGGCGATGCTTAGCGAGGTTTTAATACGTCTGTTACATTTTCGCAAAGACTCCGAGGTCTTTTTCGGTGATCCAGAATGACGTTCAGTAAAGGAATCTGTAGCCGAGAATCTATCGTCGTAACTTTGAAGTCGCTTCTTAAGGGACAAATTTTCGATAGAAAGATGCTTTATTAGATTTTCTTCTTTTTGCAGCAACACTGGTATAGAATCAGTTTGAGTTTCAGCGTCGCGTAGTTTTCCATTTTTTAAATCACTTTTCTGTTTTTCTGGTTTTTCTATAGAACTGTTCCATTTGGCTATAAATTTAGATTTCGGGGTGCTACTTTTCGGCAAGTCCTCCATCTAAAAATGATGTTAATGCGTTACAGACAAATTGTAAAAACATAATAATTTGTTATCTACTGTATAGTAGTAATATCAGTAGCAATCCAAAATTAATCAAAATTTAAAATAACATTTATATAAAAATGTAAAGTTTACAAAAATTTATGAATAACAAATGTGGCTCGTTTAAAATCTTTTAACGACGACTTTAACGACTTGAGCAGTTGAAATTTTGACAATTTTTAGTTATGTAAATTTTGATAAAAAAATAACACTTTAAAAATAATAAGACATGTACGTACTTTATATGTTATCGAATATTAAAAAAATAAACGTACCGGTGAACTGATAAAAGTCCCAAAAATTGACGGTTTGTCAACTTTCTCGCCAGCTGAAAAGCAAAATAAATTACTTAACAAATTAAAAAAGTAAAACATTTAATAATAAAATACATTTAAGCCTATTTATATTGTAAATTTAAGTTATACAAATAATTCTTAACAAAATTGTAAACTTACATGTTTCTGTAAGTCCACTAAGATAAGCATGAAGATCCAATAACGCTTGGGCTGCCTCTAGTTCCGTCTGCTTGGGTACGAAAGAAGTCATTTTTATTTTAAAATCGAAGGAATTACAAAATTTCAACAATTTATTTGTTTCTAGGTGCTCACAAGATCACTAAACACAAACTGACTAGTCTCGCGAAATTAGTTGTGTTACTTTACAAAGATGACGGTGGAGGGGTTGGTGTCCAAACATCAGCCCTCTCATTGTATCGTACTCAGGTAAACAGCGGACAATCACTAGTTCATTTAAATCTCTTTCTTTTGTTTCTCTGTACTTTGTACAGTAGATTAGAGATAGAATTTAAAAAGAATAAAATTAGGGCTGGAAATATTCATATTCGCTTATTTACTTATTTTAAGGTAGTCTATAAATATGTAAGCACTAGGATTTTGATATTAGTGTATGCCTCTATTTAATATTTATCTAATTAAAAACTAGATTTAATGATTTTATTAAAATATTTGAATACACTTTCTTAAATAAATTAGACATAAAACGAATGTAAATCAGTACCTATAATAATAATAAATAGGTATTGTACCTACCTATTGTATCCATTGAAAAAATACGAGAAATTCCACAATTCATGAGGATTTCTCACTTCTTTAAAATGAAAACTATGAAAAGGCGTATATTAATTCCAATACTTTTATTTAATACCCATAAGAGGAAAGATGTACGACAAAATTCCCTTGATGGAGAATACTCGTAGTGCACCTGATATTGAACTTATTATGGACGTTAATTTAGAACTGTTTAAGACAAGGGCAGATTTTCAGCCGAGTTAATTGATACGTATCGTTATATTGAGACCAAATTATAAATTGCTGCCTATATGTTCTTCGTATTTACGACCTATAATACTGTAAAATTTCATCCAAATCAAACATACATCCTCAGAAACTTTTGCTTTTATAAAATTAGTAAGAAGAATATCGACACTTTCAGCCAACCGCTTTACACATGCCGCACATTAGTGCGCGCGTGGCATTTGACGTTATTATTTTAAAACGATACTAAATCCATGCATATTGGCAGAAATCAAATACTTTTTTCTCCTTCTACTTCAGTTCTATTCAACTTTCCTAGCTATTTTACACGGGCGATTAGATTTGCGTTATGTATAGATTAAGTAATATGAACACGTGAATATCAATCGTTTAATATTCATATAATAGGTTTACACAGCCATAAATATACCTATTAGTTTTATTTTGATTATGTATAGAATACCATTAAAACCTCAAGAGGGTCAAAATAAACCAACTCACAGTCTTAATATAACCGACTAACAATTAGCATTTTGAAAACATACTACGTCACATTTACCTTCATTCAAAATTATGTTATTTTTTGGATTTTAAATAAATAAATAGTAAATTTTCAGTCACTTTGTAATGGTCAAGAGAGACTTTTCTATTTTTTATTCAAATAACGGTCGATAGATTACGAATTCCACGAATTTATTGCACCTACTAATGAGCTGTTCTTTGTTCTTATTCCTATCAGAGAAACAAAAGAAAAATATTTTTGCAAAACGGTTTAAAACACGAATTGAAAAATGTTAAACTTATTTCATGAATCGTAAAACTAAGTACTTACCGAGTAGAAACAGAATAAAGGATCAGGTAAATCAGTGGATAGATATACGCGAAATACCATCAAAGCGGTCAAACACAGGGCATTACACGACAAGCGTGCAAGAAATATGTACAGTTAAATGGATTTAATTATAAATAATGATTACTTGAGCATATTAGTTGGTTTTCTTGCGAGTAAAACCGAAAGTTAACATTAAAAATCCGATTTTTTTGTAAACTGGTATATTTTCATGTTTTTTTATTTTTACGTCAAAATATTGTTTGTAATATAGAAAAATGTAGAATGGTAACTCGATTCGTTTAAGATATACATGAACTAATGTATAAAGGTACAGTAGTCACGCAGTACTGGGCGGCTTCGTGGTGTGGCGCCCTTGCTTAGCTATGAAAATGTTTGTTGCTGAAATATCATTTTCGTACGTTGAATTTGTTGTTTATGGATGAATGTATGAATAAATAGTATATTTCAAATTAAATTTGCGTATTCTGCAACTATGAGATATTTCTTTTTTCACAAAAATACTTAGTGTGACAGAAAATACCAAGTGTCAAGACACATCGTACTTCGTTTTCCAATGACTTCGAGACTTTGCGTGTTGAGTGGTGGAACTCGACGCCGCATTTTGTTTTTACCCGAGCGAGGAAATGAAAATATTTTAAATATAATCACTCCCCCAAGTGAGCATCGAACCCACAACCGACCGCATTAACAGTCAGAATGGCCTTAAAATAAATATCTAAGAAAATAATACAGGTATTCAGGGCAGAGCTGCTGTTAGCGTAGCGGCGAATCATATGTTTGTATGTTTGTGTGCCCGGGCGGAGGGCGGGAATCTAAACAGATCGCCTTGACTATAATAAAGTCACTTCAACACCATTATGTGGTATTTAAAGTAGGGGTTAAATATATTCTAATATATTGACGACTATATTTTGTTACTATATTACTTGCAGTGCCGTGGTGGAGACAGTATGGTATTGCTTGGTAAGAGTATTCAGAAATAGAGAGCGAAGTGGTCTATCGTTATCTTAATTTTCCTTATCGATTGCCATTTTAATTTCGTAATTCGATAATGTAATTATCATTTGGGCAGTTTTATTTTAAATCAAAACGAAGTATCTATATATCGAAATAAAATCGTGAACAAACCGTTTCAGTAACTTTTAAAATAAGTCATGACTGAAGCGACAAATTCAATGACCATTAAAACTAGCACTTCTGCAAAAATAACCTTTATGAGCGGTGTGTAACACTATATTACCTTCTACATAATAAAAGAATTCATATAGAGAGTTGTAGTGCGGTTTTTTTGAAATTTTCTTTGATGTATCAAAATACTGAAGTGGTTAGTAAGTAATACCAGGAAAGTAATTTATTTAAACAATAGCGACGTACTAATAAACTTTCCTTTATTTTAGTTCTATTCTTATAGGGATAATAAAAGCCTAAACTTTTAAGAATTCTTAAGTATATTTTTTCAATTATAATTATTATTAGTCATTTAAAGCGGGTAATCTTATCCATATGGGTGCTTCTTTTCTAGTAAGCACTCTCTTTCCACTGCTTACTTATAAGCCTTCTCTTTGAAATGTTTAAAGTTTTGTGTATCATTGTTCATACATAAAATATTTATAGATATCTGTTGATATACTCATAATATATCCTAGTGGGTATTTTACATTTCGTTAATTCTAAAGTTACTGATTATATTATCACGTAAAGGTCCAAAAACATCTATTTCATTTGTAATTAATACAGGTATTAGATACATGTATAAACTATAGGTAAAAAATCAAAAGTATTAAAAATACCCTTTAAAATTAAAATTTAATTTAAGTACGCCAAAAAGAATAAATCACCTTTTCATTTAACTTTCACTATCAAGTTAAGCAATCTTAGAGAGTTCTTTCATATATCACACATAATGTAGAAAGACATAAGGAAATTATTCCACCATTTTCATAAGTCCGCCATATTGGAATTGATTTTTTTGAAAACGTTTTTCAAAAATGGTTTCTAATCCTAAGTGTGGAATAACACTTTAAAAATAGTAAATATAAATAAATTTTATATCTCAAATTAACCATTTTATGTAATATTATTAAAATAAGGTGCAAGAAGTATAATAAGATTCATAGATGTAAGAAAAATGTAATCTTGACATCTATTTGCCTCCACCTTACACATAACCACATCAGGCCTAGAGTTAAGAGTTAATTAGGTCTATGGTAATATAAACTTGCCTGCTATATTCTGTAATTATTTTATCTTTTACGAATTAGACAATAATGGGCTTCATATGTAGCTATTTATTAATTACTTCTCATCCGATTGAAAATCTATTATTCTTAACAAAACGGCTTTAAAATAAATATCTAAGAACATAATACAGGTAATGAGGGCAGGGCGGCTATTAGCGTAGCGGCGAATCATATGTACGTATGCGTACCTACATACGTCGCGAATGGTAGCGGGCGGAGGGCGGTAATCAAAATAAATCGCCTTGACTATTCTAGAGTCATTTTAACACCATAACGTGGTATTTAAAGTGGCATTAAATTAAATTATAATATATTGATGACTGTACTGTATTGTTTGGTAAGAGTATTCAGACGTCGAACGCGAAGTGGTCTATCGTCATCTTAACTTTCCTTATCGATTGTCATTTATTTTCGTAATTTGATAATATAATTATACATTTTGGCAGTTTTATTTTAAACCAAAACGAAGTATCTATATATTGAATTATAATCGTGAACAAACCGTTAGAGTTACTTTTAAAATAAGTCATGACTGACTACAAATTCGATGAAAACTTCTGCAAAAACAACCTCTATGAGAGGTGTGTAACACTATAATACCTTCTACACAATAAAAGAATTCATAAAGAGAGTTGGAGTTCGGTAGAGTGAAATTTTTTTTGATGTATCAAAATACTGAAAAGCTTAGTAAGTAATACCAGGAACAGTAATTTATTTAAACAATAGCGTTGTGCTAATAAACTCTCCTTTATTCTAGTTCTATTCTTATAGGGATAATAAAACTCTAAAATTTTAAGAAATCTTAAATATATATTTTTTAAACATAATTACTCATAGTTATTTAAAGCGGGTAATCCTATTCATATGGGTGCTTCTTTTCTAGTAACACTTACCGATGCTTACTGATAAGCCTTTTCTTAGAAACTTTAAAAGTTTTGTGTTTCATTGTTCATATATCAAATATTTATAGATATCTGATGATATACTCGTAATATAATCTAGTGGGTATCCTACATCTAATTAATTTCGCCTAATTAATTACATTTCGTTAATTCTAAAATTACTAATTATATTATCACGTAAAGGTTTATAAACATCTATTTCATTTGTAATTAATATAGGTATTATATACATATATAAAACGATAAGTAAAAAATCAAAAGTACTAAAATCACTTTTTAAAATTAAAATTTTATTTATTTAAGTACGCCAAAAAGAATAAATCACCTTTTCATTTAACTTTCACTATCAAGTTAAGCAATCTTAGCGAGTTCTTTCATAAATCACACATAACGTAGAAAGACATAAGGAACTTATTCCACCATCTTCATAAGTCCGCCATATTGGATTTGAATGACGTTAATATTTTTTCTATTTTTTCACAGTAAGCCCTTTCATTTGATATTCTCGATGTAGGTATGATATTCATATGATATTCACCTTAGTTGTGCGGAACACCTATCATCAACATATCAGATTTTAATAACACATATAATGCATCGCCATCCAAACTAAATGTAAACGTACATAATTACAGTTTAGTTAGTTGAAGATATCCACTTCGAAATTACAATTATGTACAAACATACTTAGTTACATACAGAGGTAGATAACAAGTTAAATAGAATGAGTGGACCTACTTGATATAGAATGGTAAAATTTTGGCCAGTGTATAACAGAGCACAAGGAACAGAATATTTCGAAGGAACAAAGGTGTCTTTAAAGTATTAATGTAAAATCGTTTAGTTGTTGATCATGTGTAAAGTGAGAAACAAATGTCAAGATTATATTTTTCTTACATCTATGAACCTTAGTATATTCCTTAAGCCTTATTTTTTTCTTTATTTATATATTAATCATTTTTTTTATTTTATAATTATATTTAATAATCTTTTACTATATAATTGTACAATTATAAGTATAAAATAATTGTAGATATTTCAATAGATTGGCCAGTACAGTGTTATATTTATATATTTTTATTTAATAAATAATAATAATAATAATAATAATGTTTGTTGACTCAAAGTATGTACATTAACCAGTTACAAAATTATAAGACCCTTAATTATATTTTACAGTTAATCTGGTGCTAATGAACTCCGGTACCCATCGTATGATTTAACTTGTGTTATGATACCCGCGCTCTTACAGTTATTAGGAGTGACACGGATGATTCGGGAGATAATAACCTTCGTGTTTGGCTCTTATACAACAAAAAAATTAAGGAATGTATATTAATTTTTTTTACAAATTTTAAAAGGTAAAATTACTTTAATATCCAATATAATATATTGGATATATTATGCCCGAGGCTTCTCTGGGTTAGCTTCAAGCTGGGGATAACAAGAATATTCTTGTTAGTGGCGTATGCGCCGGTATCTTCAGCTCTATCGAGTGAACTAGAGGAGTTGTGTGAGAGTGTCAGGGAAGTTCTAGATAGTGTAAGAGGGAATGAAAAATTAATAGTATATGGTGATTTAAATGGATGGGTCGGAACTATAGGACATGGTTACGAACGCGTAGTAGGGAAGTATGATGATAAGAGAGTAAATGAGTCTGGTAAGCTCATATTGGAATTATGTAAGGAAAAAGATTTATTTGTGGCAAACACTACGTACGAAGTACGGAGTGTCTTGACACTAGGTAATTTTTTTCTTCCCTGCTATGCGGGATAAAAGGGTGAAGCTAAAAAACATAAAAAAAAATGCATTATTGGCATGTTTAGTTTTAATTAGTACAATATAAGCAACATTTTTAATTTAATCAAAATTTTCTTACTGTCGAGAAAATACAGCGGTTAAAAGCTTCCGTATAGCATTGGAATGACATCCCCAATCTATGCTTTTGAAGACTCGAGACGAAACCGTCGCATTACCTTCTCCGAGTTTAATCTGAATTATAAAATACTCGTTATATTAAATGGAATATTATTATGCATTATTATAATATGCTTAAAATTATTGTGTTGAAAAAAAATCCCTACCATATCATACCATGTATTTGTGCTGGTTTTTAGCTCATTTAGAGTATTGCCTGTGGCAAATTTACGTTCTTCACTATCTGTTGTCTTCGCTAGTATTCAGTATGATAATAGATCTGCTTATTTATATAATAAAATAAATAAATACGTTGATATATATTCAAAAACTTTAGAGTGTAAAATTAAAATAATAAAACGGATAAAATCTTTAAGTTTTCAAGAAACGGATTTTTTTTAGAATAAAGGAACTAGCATTTATATCCTACTCACACCATGTTGGTCACATACAACACACACACACACACACACACTCACACACACACACGCACACAGCCACACACACACAAATGCTCACGCGCACGCATGCATACACATACATTTTATTATTGTTGTACCTTAAATATCTTGTATACTTGTACCTAATTCGTGATATGGAAGAGTGGAGTTTCCTGGCACAGGCTTTTCATATGCTTAAAAGGAGACTCCAACAACTTTATATTTAAGTACAAACTTGTTAAAGAAAATAAAGAATTTTTATTTTTATTTATTTTATTTTATTGTTGTATCTAGATCTTCGTTCTAAAATGAGAAAAATAATCGTTTTTATTTTACATTATTAACAAATAATAAAATATACTTAAACCAAAGCCCGCTCTACGATTTCGTGTGGATGTTGTTTCAGGTATTTTATACTCTATGGATTCCATTGTTAAAGTTGATTTCTCATATTTTTTTAATTCCTCTTTTAAACAAAATTTTCATCTGTAAGCCGTTTCATTGTTTGTTTTTATTAGCAGTTAGTATTGCCATATCTTCATTTGTCTGTATTTTTACATCTTTCTTAGCTACAGTATTCTTTTTATTGACGGTCTCATTCTATTTTGTTAAGAATATTTTTTTTTGATATATTGAAATGTATTACGTCTGTCACCTATAAAATAAGAGAAAATAGACCTCACGGCAAGTTTTTGCACGATCAATAATTGACTGTTTATGAATTTACCGAGAGTCACAACAGGGCTCGTATCGAGGCTTTAGATAAAACCTTAAAAACTTTTATATTTACTACATTTAGATTAGAATTTTTTTACACGATAGGCAAAGGTAATCGAGCGTGCGGGTCACGTGATGGTAGAACGTCACCACCACCCACGGCCCCTTGTAACACCAGGGGAGCTACAGAAGCATTGCCGGCCTGGAAAGTTAGTGTGTGTAAGAAAGTAGATAGTTTAATTCAGGCACTATTCCCTGATCTTGAAAATTTCAGCTCCATTTTCCACAATTCTTCTATGAAATAAAAAAATCTAAATCAGAAACTTATGACCCAATTAAGAACTTATTTTGGCTAATATACTAACATTAAGGGAGGAACACTATTAACTGAAAGATAATAGTATTCCTCTGATTTTAACGTCAAATCGTCGTATTTCAAACGAAAAAAGTTCAACTCGCGGCTCTTACTGGAACCGTCCAAGTGCTCTAATCAATTAAGTGACATAATGGCAAGAGGCGGTGGTTCAAGTCCCATTATGCTTAGATTTTTAATATTAACCATGTTATACGTTATCTAAGTCTTTTTCTCCTGTGTTAATAATATTCTTTATAGTTAAAAATATCTTTTAAATATGAAATAAAAAAAAAATCGCCATTTAATATTTCACAGTTCTACCGTTTTGGCGTGCAGCAAGTTACTAGCACTTTTCATGTCAATTTATTAGTTGTTTTTTATATTTGAATATTTTTATTTTACTGTTCTTATGTATAATTTAGGTCATATATTTTGTAATTACTTCATTTAACTTTTTTTGGAACTCTACTTTTTTCGGACTTATAAGTGATATGTAAGAATGTCTAGAATAAGTAGCAACATTGTATGCAACATTGGCTTCCTATTCAATAAAAATAAAGTATTAAAAAAATAAATAATAGTTTAATAAGTTTTATTGTACATCAAATCAAATTCAGACATTTTCAAAGTTTGATGATTTGTTTTCTAAGAGACACACGAATGACACATGTCTAAATAATTTGCCAGTCCTCTTTCACTTTGCCAATCGTCGACAGGTTTTTAGAAATCTGCAATATAATAAAGTTTAATGTTACTTTTTTGTTGGCATAACGAACGTTTTTTAATTTCATGTTTAGTAATTCATATCTTAGTACTGATTAAACAAATACATTTTTTTTCATTTCACATTTTTACCCCGCATTGCTATGAGGTAGATAAGTAATACTTTGTCAAGACACTCCGTACTTCGCTTTCTGCCCAAATTCAAGTTATTTACATTACTTACGTAGAAAGATGTAATTAATCAGAAAAATCTGAATCATCGGACGGCGGTAAATTCTCTTTCTTATGCTTTTTAATTCTCTTTATCATTTTGATTTGCTGACGAGTGCGAAGCATTTTGCTTTCATCGGCGCATTTGGTCGTTATGTTAGTTCTGAAAATAGGCATTATTAATATTTCATTTACGTTACAAAATAAAATTTAAAATATTCCATAAAATAAAATATGAAAAAATTTCGCACCTCACTAAATTTTCTGGCACCCCACACCTCTCCACAACTGTTTGAACGATATCATTTACTAATGCTGCATCTAATTTTTTTTTGGCTGGCTTGTTGGGAAAAGCTGGTGAAGGCTTACCAGTCAATGAATGAGTAGCCAACACTCTATAAAGAAATAAATAAATTTATTTTAATGGATCTAAGACGCCATGATAGTTTTATTAAATAATCTATTATAGTCATGGGGGGCTACTTACTGTCTCGAAAATACTGCTGTTAACAATTTTCGCGTCGCACTTGAGTGACAAGACCAGTCTACAGACTTCAGGAGGCGTGCTGGAACTTTGGCATTTCCATCACCAATAGGAACCTGGAAAAGGTATGTTTTATTTTATTTAATACTCACTGCACTATTCATGCTTTAGCATTAGTCATGTAAGTTACTCTTACCATATCGGTGTTAGAGCTTTGAATCTCCTTGTCCGGTGTTGCTTTCTTATAATTGATTTTGTCATTCGCGGCGTTTTCATGAGAGCTCTACAAATATTTCAATACAACTTAAATAATATTTCAATATATTATTATGAAAAATTAATTTATATTGATTAAAAATACTTACTGATTGGGCGATGCTTAGCGAGGTTTTAATACGTCTGTTACATTTTCGCAAAGACTCCGAGGTCTTTTTCGGTGATCCAGAATGACGTTCAGTAAAGGAATCTGTAGCCGAGAATCTATCTTCGTAACTTTGAAGTCGCTTCTTAAGGGACAAATTTTCGATAGAAAGATGCTTTATTAGATTTTCTTCTTTTTGCAGCAACACTGGTATGGAATCTGTTTGAGTTTCAGCGTCGCGTAGTTTTCCATTTTTTAAATCACTTTTCTGTTTTTCTGGTTTTTCTATAGAACTGTTCCATTTGGCTATAAATTTAGATTTCGGGGTGCTACTTTTCGGCAAGTCCTTCATCTAAAAATGATGTTAATGCGTTACAGACAAATTGTAAAAACATAATAATTTGTTATCTACTGTATAGTAGTAATATCAGTAGCAATCCAAAATTAATCAAAATTTAAAATAACATTTAAACTAACATTTATATCAAAATATAAGGTTTACAAAAATTTATGAATAAAAAATGTGGCTCGTTTAAAATCCTTTAACGACGAGTTTGACGACTTGATTATAATTTTCGGTATATAAATAACACTTTATAAATAATAAGACATACGTACTTTATATGTTAACGAATATTAAAAAAATAAACGTACCGGTGAACTGATGAAAGTCCCAAAAATTGACGGTTTGTCAACTTTCTCGCGAGCTGAAAAGCAAAATAAATTACTTAAAAATTACAAAAGTAAAAAAAATAATAATAAAATACATTTAAGCCTAATTATATTGTAAATTTAAGTTATACAAATAATTCTTAACAAAATTGTAAAGTTACATGTTTCTGTATGTCCACTAAGATAAGCATGAAGATCCAATAACGCTTGGGCTGCCTCTAGTTCCGTCTGCTTGGGTACGAAAGAAGTCATTTTTATTTTAAAATCGAAGGAATTACAAAATTTCAACAATATATTTGTTTCTAGGTGCTCACAAGATCACTAAACACAAACTGACTAGTCTCGCGAAATTAGTTGTGTTACTTTACAAAGATGACGGTGGAGGGGTTGGTGTCCAAGCATCAGCCCTCTCATTGTATCGTACTCAGGTAAACAGCGGACAATCACTAGTTCATTTAAATCTCTTTCTTTTGTTTTTGTGTACTTTTTACAGCAGATTAGATATAGAAATGGGAAAGATTAAAATTAGGGCTGAAAATATTTATATCCGCTTATTTACTTATTTTAAGGTAGTCTGTCTATAAATATGTAAGCACTAGGATTTTGAAATTAGTGTATTTACTATTTATCTAATAAAAAACTAGATTTAACGATTTTATTAAAATATTTCATGACACTTTCTTAAATAAATTAGACATAAGACGGTAATGTAAATCAGTATCTATAATATCTCTTGATAAAAAACGAGAAATTCCACAATTCACAATTCATGAGGATTTCTCACTTCTTTGAAATGAAAACTATGAAAAGGCGTATATTAATTCCAATATTTTTATTTAATACCCATAAGGGGACAGATTTACGACAAAATTTCCTTGAGGGAGAATACTCACAGTGTACCTGATATTGAACTTATTATGGACGTTAATAATAATGATTACTTGGGGTAATGAGTTTTGTTAAGAGTAAAACCGGAAGTGAATATTAAAAATCTGATTTTTTGTAAATTGGAATATTTTTATGTTTTATTATTTTTACGTTAAAATATAGTTTGTAATATAGAAAAAAGTGGAACGGTAACTCGATTCCTTTAGGAGATACATGAACTAAAGTACAAAGGTACAGTAGTCATGCAGCACTGGGCGGCTTCGTGGTGTGGCGCCCTTGCTTGTAAATTGAGTTTATTCTGATTAAGAATCGAGTTTATAGATACAAAAATATTTGTTGCAGAAATATCATTTTCTTATGTTGAATTTATTGTTTATGAATGAATGAATGAATAAATAGTATGTATTAAATTAACTTTGCGTATCCTGCAACAACAAGATATACACATTAAAACATATGATATTATTAGTAATTAATAAAATATCAATATGACGCCTATTTAAGGATATCTACAAAGTAGCGGAGCTTGAAGCTGCGTTCTGTTTAATTTTGATACAGAAGTCAAAAGCGAAGTGGCCTATCGTTATCTTAACTTTCCTTATCGATTGTCATTTATTTTCGTAATTTGATAATATAATTATACATTTTGGCAGTTTTATTTTAAACCAAAACGAAGTATCTATATATCGAAATATAATCGTGAACAAACCGTTTGAGTTACTTTTTAAATAAGTCATGACTGAAGCTACAAATCGATGATCATCTTTACTAGCACTTCTGCAAAAAAAACGTCTATGAGAGGTGTGTAACACTATAATACCTTCTACACAATAAAAGAATTCATAAAGAGAGTTGTAGTTCGGTAGAGTGAAATTTTCTTTGATGTATCAAAATACTGAAAAGCTTAGTAAGTAATACCAGGAACAGTAATTTATTTAAACAATAGCGTCGTACTAATAAACTCTCCTTTATTTATGTTCTATTCTTATAGTCTATATATCTATAATAAAAGTCTAAACTTTTAAGAAATCTTAAATATATATTTTTTAAATACAATTACTCTTAGTCATTTAAAGCAGGTAACCCTATCCATATGGGTGCTTCTTTTCTCGTAAGTACACACTTGCTTACTGATAAGCCTTTTCTATGAAATGTTAAAAGTTTTGTTCATACATAAAATATTAATAGATATCTGTTGATATACTCGTAATATAACATAGTAGGTATTCTATAGATAGTTAATTACCGCTTATTAATTACATTTCGTTAATTCTAAAGTTACTGATTATATTATCACTTAAAGGATCAACACAAAAACTATTTTATTCGTAATTAATATAGGTTTTCAGATACATATATTAAGTTTAATATATGTATCTAATACCTATATTAATAAGTAAAAAATTAAAAGTGCTAAAACACTTTTTAAAATTAAACTTTTATTTAAGTACGCCAAAAAGAATAAATCACCTTTTCATTTAACTTTCACTATCAAGTTAAGCAATCTAAGCGAGTTCTTTCATATATCACACATAATGTAGAAAGACATAAGGAACTTATTCCACCATCTTCATATATCCGCTATATTGGATTTGAATAATGTCAATATTTTTTCAATTTTTTCACAGTAAGCCCTTTCATTTGATATTCTTGCTGTAGGTATGATATTCATATGATATTCATCTTAGGTGTTCCGCCATGTCAGATTTTGATAACACTCATAATGCATCGCCATCCAAACTAAACGTATACCTACATAATTACAGTTTTATTAGTTGAAGATATCCACTTCGAAATTACAATTATGTACACACATACTTAGTTACATACAGAGGTACATAACAAGTTAAATAAATGAGTGGACCTACTTGATATAGAATGGTAAAATTTTGGCCAGTGTATAACAGAGCACAAGGGGAGAATATTTTGAAATATTAGTTGATTATGTGTAAGGTGAGAAGCAAATAGATGTCAAGATTACATATTTCTTACATCTATAAACTTTATCATATTCCTTAAGCCTTATTTATTCTTTATGTATATATTTACAATTCTTTTATTTTATATGTATATTTGTACAAATGTAAGTATAAAATAGTATTAGATGTTTCAATAGCTTGGCCAATACGGTCTAATATTTGTTTATTTTCATTTATTTATTTATTAGAAGACCAACGAACGTTACATGCTTTATCCCTTGTGGGGTAGTCAGAAAGGTACTTGTTCCATCTGGTAAATTGGTCGAAGAAGAAAGTATCGGAAGTGATGGAGGTTGTGATGGAGGTTGTGATGGAGGTTGTGATGGAGGTTGTTAACATCCGTATCATTCTTTTCAGTCTGCAAGCTTTTGTCAGTGCCTGACTGTACTAGGACCAGCACGAAATAGCTTCTACGGTTTTAATTTCGCTAATCTGAGCAGTCGTTATGTAATTTAAGATTTTATTTATATGCTTTGGTATCTTTTTATTTACGTTTCAAATTAAAGGAACGTTTTCTGAATCTCTGGATTTATTTTTAACTCAAAAAATGTATAAAGCCAAATCTCAACCAATTATCGGCGAATTGTAACTCTATAATCGATATCGTGTCAATTACTGATAACTCCGCCGTGATCAACTTAATTTAAACATCTACCAGTTCAGCAAAGACCGTAGGACCACAATGGTTGATAAAACCGAACAATGAACTATAAAATTATTATTGACACATTTTGATAATTGGAAATAGTAAATTTATGTAAATCAGTAATCGACATCAGCAATTAAAGCAAAAAACCTTCTAAGCATTTGTACTGACTAAAACCGATACTATAGTATCCATAAGACGTCGGTAAAAACATCAAATTATAATAAATTACAACACATCAATGCAATAAGCCTGAATTGTACCTTACATCCTAAAAGATTCCGCTTAGAAACACCAAATGACAGAAGGAGGCTTATTGTCTTAGACACTGTGTAGCTTTGTAACAAAATCGATTTCCGTTTTGTTAGTTTTCATATTTGTATTTTAGTTTACTATGTTTGTCGAGTAAGCCTATTAGTGAGGTATACAATTATTGTCATAGATATGTAAGAATCTGTCTAGAATAAATAGTGTAACGTTCATCCCGTCCCCATAAAGTATATATGAAAACAATATTTATAAAATCATGCCTTGGCTCATGATACGTCACGCGGTAGGACTCAATATCGTCGTGTTCGCAATAACTCAAGAACTTTTAGAGATTCAGAGGCAAAAGTGTCAAAAAATGCTAATATCTACCTATTATCTTAAGAAGGGATATAAAACTTTCAGAAGAGATTAAGTATTAAGTAAGAGATTGTAATATGTAAGATATTCCGTTGTAATCACCTCCAGCTTTTGAAAGGGAAGCCAAAGATACGTCTTATTTAACCCTCTGTTATAAGTATGCTTTGCTGGTAGTAATAACAGAAGGGAAAATAGCTCCCCGCCATATGCCGTGAATTTAGATCGATCGGCGGACCCGACCAACCTCAGAGTGAACCATCCGAGACGCAACGGAACATCGAACGTATATGTTACTTACAATGCCTTTGCAAACGAACAATTATTAGTTATTTGTTCCGTCAGTGTAAGATCCTTCAATGAGGTTAATGCGCTTAATACACTTTTAAATACATATCTCGATACTTAAAATTACTTATGATATTTCTTTACGTTGTTTTTACGCGTATTTTGTTAAGAATTTGTTATAATTATATATTTGAATTGGTTTGTGAGACCATTATATATTATAGTTTAGTTTAGTAGACCATTATAAGTCGTATATTACTTTGTGGGACTATTATATATCTATATGTTTATTGGTTCATTAGACCGAGGTAGGTCGTAGATTGGTTCTTTAGACCATTATATGTCGTAGATTGGTTTGTGAGACCATTATACTCACAAACTAATTATAACAACAAACCAATTGACGGCATAATATATTGGTCTCCATACCAATTCAAATGCATAATAATAACATATTCTTAAATAAAGGAAATCGAGTTTGTTACAAATGTACACAGTGTCATAGACGATGTGCTTCCTTTTGTTATTTGGCGTTTCTAAGCGGACATTAATCAAAATGTATCAAAATTTTCATTGAGCATATAGTCAAATACCTTAAAGAATTTAATAAAAACGTTACATAATTTTTAACACACTCTTTCTGTCGCCCGTATAAAATAGCGAGGAAAGTTGAATAGAACTGAAGTAGAAGGAGAAAAAAGTATTTGATTTTTGCCAATATGCATGGATTTAGTATCGTTTTAAAATAATAACGTCAAATACCACGCGCGCACTAATGTGCGGCATGTGTAAAGCGGTTGGCTGACAGTGTCGATAGTCTTCTTACTAATTTTATAAAAGCAAAAGTTTCTGAGGATGTATGTTTGATTTGGATGAAATTTTACAGTATTATAGGAACAACATATAGGTAGCAATTTATAATTTGGTCTCAACATAACGATACATATCAATTAAGTCGGCTGAGAATCTGCCCTCTGAGAGCTATTTTAGCGCGCGCTGATAAAACCAAGGTAGCTCCAAGTTACACAAATATGTTGTATCGTAGGGTTGTTTGTCTTAAACAGTTCTAAATTAACGTCCATAATAAGTTCAATATCAGGTGCACTACGAGTATTCTCCATCAAGGGAATTTTGTCGTACATCTTTCCTCTTATGGGTATTAAATAAAAGTATTGGAATTAATATACGCCTTTTCATAGTTTTCATTTTAAAGAAGTGAGAAATCCTCATGAATTGTGGAATTTCTCGTATTTTTTCAATGGATACAATAGGTAGGTACAATACCTATTTATTATTTTTATAGGTACTGATTTACATTACTGTCTTATGTCTAATTTATTTAAGAAAGTTTATTCAAATATTTTAATAAAATCATTAAATCTAGTTTTTAATTAGATAAATATTAAATAGACGCATACACTAATATCAAAATCCTAGTGCTTACATATTTATAGACTACATAAAAATAAGTAAATAAGCGAATATGAATATTTCCAGCCCTAATTTTATTCTTTTTAAATTCTATCTCTAATCTACTGTAAAAAGTACAGAGAAACAAAAGAAAGAGATTTAAATGAACTAGTGATTGTCCGCTGTTTACCTGAGTACGATACAATGAGAGGGCTGATGTTAGGACACCAACCCCTCCACCGTCATCTTTGTAAAGTAACACAACTAATTTCGCGAGACTAGTCAGTTTGTGTTTAGTGATCTTGTGAGCACCTAGAAACAAATATATTGTTGAAATTTTGTAATTCCTTCGATTTTAAAATAAAAATGACTTCTTTCGTACCCAAGCAGACGGAACTAGAGGCAGCCCAAGCGTTATTGGATCTTCATGCTTATCTTAGTGGACATACAGAAACATGTAATTTTACAATTTTGTTAAGAATTATTTGTATAACTTAAATTTACAATATAAATAGGCTTAAATGTATTTTATTATTAATTTTTTTACTTTTTTAATTTTTAAGTAATTTATTTTGCTTTTCAGCTCGCGAGAAAGTTGACAAACCGTCAATTTTTGGGACTTTCATCAGTTCACCGGTACGTTTATTTTTTTAATATTCGTTAACATATAAAGTACGTATGTCTTATTATTTATAAAGTGTTATTTATATACCGAAAATTATAATCAAGTCGTCAAACTCGTCGTTAAAGGATTTTAAACGAGCCACATTTTTTATTCATAAATTTTTTTAAACCTTATATTTTGATATAAATGTTAGTTTAAGTGTTATTTTAAATTTTGATTAATTTTGGATTGCTACTGATATTACTACTATACAGTAGATAACAAATTATTATGTTTGTACAATTTGTCTGTAACGCATTAACATCATTTTTAGATGAAGGACTTGCCGAAAAGTAGCACCCCGAAATCTAAATTTATAGCTAAATGGAACAATTCTATAGAATTACAGAAAAGTGATTTAAAAAATGAAAAACTACGCGACGCTGAAACTCAAACTGATTCTATACCAGTGTTGCTGCAAAAAGAAGAAAATCTAATAAAGCATCTTTCTATCGAAAATTTGTCCCTTAAGAAGCGACTTCAAAGTTACGAAGATAGATTCTCGGCTACAGATTCCTTTACTGAACGTCATTCTGGATCACCGAAAAAGACCTCGGAGTCTTTGCGAAAATGTAACAGACGTATTAAAACCTCGCTAAGCATCGCCCAATCAGTAAGTATTTTTAATCAATTTAAGTTATTTTTTCATAATATTATATATTGAAAAATTATTGAAATTGTATTGAAATATTTGTAGAGCTCTCATGAAAACGCCGCGAATGACAAAATCAATTATAAGAAAGCAACACCGGACAAGGAGATTCAAAGCTCTAACACCGATATGGTAAGAGTAACTTACATGACTAATGCTAAAGCATGAATAGTGCAGTGAGTATTAAATAAAATAAACCATACCTTTTCCAGGTTCCTATTGGTGATGGAAATGCAAAAGTTCCAGCACGCCTCCTGAAGTCTGTAGACTGGTCTTGTCACTCAAGTGCGACTCGAAAATTGTTAACTGCAGTATTTTCGAGACAGTAAGTAGCCCCCATGACTATAATAGATTATTTAATAAAACTATAACAATGTCTTAGATCCATTAAAATAAATTTATTTATTTGTTTATAGGGTGTTGGCTACTCATTCAATGACTGGAAAGCCTTCACCAGCTTTTCCCAACAAGCCAGCCAAAAAAAAATTAGATGCAGCTTTAGTAAATGATATCGTTCAAACAGTTGTGGAGAGGTGTGGGGTGCCAGAAAATTTAGTGAGGTGTGAAATTTTTTCATATTTTATTTTATGGAATATTTTAAATTTTATTTTGTAACGTAAATGAAATATTAATAATGCCTATTTTCAGAACTAACATAACGACCAAATGCGCCGATGAAAGCAAAATGCTTCGCACTCGTCAGCAAATAAAAATGATAAAGAGAATTAAAAAGCAGAAGAAAGAGAACTTACCGCCGTCCGATGATTCAGATTTTTCTGATTAATTACATCTTTCTACGTAAGTAATGTAAATAACTTGAATTTGGGCGGAAAGCGAAGTACGGAGTGTCTTGACAAAGTATTACTTATCTACCTCATAGCAATGCGGGGTAAAAACGTGAAATGAAAAAAATTACTAAACATGAAATTAAAAAACGTTCGTTATGCCAACAAAAATGTAACATTAAACTTTATTATATTGCAGATTTCTGAAAACCTGACGACGATTGGCAAAGTGAAAGAGGACTGGCAAAATTATTTAGACATGTGTGATTCGTGTGTCTCTTAGAAAACAAATCATCCAACTTTGAAAATGTCCGAATTTCTTATACGCTTAATTCTCTTTTTTACGATGTACAATAAAACTTATTAAACTATTATTTATTTTGTTTAATATTTTATTTTTATTGAATAGGAAGCCAATGTTGCATACAATGTTGCTACTTATTCTAGACATTCTTACATATCTATGACAATAATTGTATACCTCACTTATAGACTAACTCGACAAGCATAATGAAATAATACAAAACTAATAAAAATAGTTCGAAAGTGAAATTAAGTAATTTTGAAATACATGACTTAAATTACACATAAAAAAATAAAATAAAATAGAAGAATTATAAAAAAAACATATTTAAATTAACATCGAAACTGCTAGTAACTTGCTGCACGCCAAAACGTTAGAACTGTGAAATATTAAATGGCAAATATTTTGTTGGTTTCATATTTAAAAGACATTATTAACTATAAGAAATATTATTAACACAGGAGAAAAAGACCCAGAAAACGTATAACATAATTAACAATAAATGTCTGAGCATAATGGGACTTGAACCATCGCCTCTTGCCATTGTGTCACTTAAGTGATTAGAGTACTTGGACGGTTACAGTAAGAGCAGCGAGTTGGACTTTTTTCATTTGAAATACGACGATTTGACGTTAAAATCGGAGGAAAACTATTTATCTTTCAGTTAATACGGTCACTCCCTTAATGTTAGTATATTAGCCAAACTAAGTTCTTATTTGGGTCATAAGACTTTGATTTAGATTTTTTTATTTTGTAGGAGAATTGTGGAAAATAGAGCTGGAACAGGTTTATTAGCTTGTTTGCAATTATGATTAATAATGAATACTTGGGGTAATGAGTTTTATTACTTGTATAACCGGAAGTCAATATTAAAAATCTGATTTTTTGTAAATTAGTATATTTTTATAATATTTTGTACATTAAAATATAGTTTGTAATATAGAAGAATGTGGAACGGTAACTCGATTCATTTAGGAGATACATGAACTAAAGTACAAAGGTACTGTAGTCATGCAGCACTGGGCGGCTTCGTGGTGTGGCGCCCTTGCTTGTAAATTGAGTTTATTCTGATTAAGAATCGAGTTTATAGATACAAAAATATTTGTTGCAGAAATATCATTTTCTTATGTTGAATTTATTGTTTATGAATGAATGAATGAATAAATAGTATGTATTAAATTAACTTTGCGTATCCTGCAACAACGAGATATACACATTAAAACATATGATATTATTAGTAATTAATAAAATATCAATATGACGCCTATTAAAGGATATCTAAAAAGTAGCGGAGCTTGAAGCCACGTCCTGTTTAATGTTGATATAAAATGACCATGATCATGACCACATCAGGCCTAGAGTTAAGAGTTAATTTGGTCTATGGTAATATAAACTTGCCTTAAAGGTACCTATATAATGTATATTTGAAGATCCCTGGATTGTATGACTTCGGAAATACAGAAGCTAGCAATAAGTTCCACAGCCCCCGAATTAAAAACTTGGAAAAAATATACTTATCTGACTATCAAATTTTTTTACTAACAGAAAGCTGCGATATTTTGTAATTATTTTATCTTTTACGAATTAGACAATAATGGGCTTCATATGTAGCTATTTGCTTAATTACTTCTCATCCGATTGAAAATCTATTATTCTTAACAAAACGGCTTTAAAATAAATATCTAAGAACATAATACAGGTAATGAGGGCAGGGCGGCTGTTAGCGTAGCGGCGAATCATATGTACGTATGCGTACCTACATACGTCGCGAATGGTAGCGGGCGGAGGGCGGGATTCAAAATAAATCGCCTTGACTATTCTAGAGTCACTTCAACACCATAACGTGGTATTTAAAGTGGCATTAAATTAAATTATAATATATTGATGACTGTACTGTATTGTTTGGTAAGTGTATTCAGAAGTCGAACGCGAAGTGGTCTATCGTCATCTTAACTTTCCTTATCGATTGTCATTTATTTTCGTAATTTGATAATATAATTATACATTTTGGCAGTTTTATTTTAAACCAAAACGAAGTATCTATATATTGAATTATAATCGTGAACAAACCGTTAGAGTTACTTTTAAAATAAGTCATGACTGACTACAAATTCGATGACCATCAATACTAACACTTCTGCAAAAACAACCTCTATGCTCTCATTCTTTTATTGTGTAGAAGGTATTATAGTGTTACACACCTCTGTGTGTAACACTGTAATACCTTCTACACAATAAAAGAATTCATAAAGAGAGTTGGAGTTCGGTAGAGTGAAATTTTCTTTGATGTATCAAAATACTGAAAAGCTTAGTAAGTAATACCAGGAAAGTAATTTATTTAAACAATAGCGTTGTGCTAATAAACTCTCCTTTATTCTAGTTCTATTCTTATAGGGATAATAAAACTCTAAAATTTTAAGAAATCTTAAATATATATTTTTTAAACATAATTACTCATAGTTATTTAAAGCGGGTAATCCTATTCATATGGGTGCTTCTTTTCTAGTAACACTTACCAATGCTTACTGATAAGCCTTTTCTTAGAAACTTTAAAAGTTTTGTGTTTCACTGTTCATATATCAAATATTTATAGATATCTGATGATATACTCGTAATATAATCTAGTGGGTATCCTACATCTAATTAATTTCGCCTAATTAATTACATTTCGTTAATTCTAAAATTACTAATTATATTATCACGGAAAGGTTTATAAACATCTATTTCATTTGTAATTAATATAGGTATTATATACATATATAAAACTATAAGTAAAAAATCAAAAGTACTAAAATCACTTTTTAAAATTAAAATTTTATTTATTTAAGTACGCCAAAAAGAATAAATCACCTTTTCATTTAACTTTCACTATCAAGTTAAGCAATCTTAGCGAGTTCTTTCATAAATCACACATAACGTAGAAAGACATAAGGAACTTATTCCACCATCTTCATAAGTCCGCCATATTGGATTTGAATGACGTTAATATTTTTTCAATTTTTTCACAGTAAGCCCTTTCATTTGATATTCTCGATGTAGGTATGATATTCATATGATATTCACCTTAGTTGTGCGGAACACCTATCATCAACATATCAGATTTTAATAACGCATATAATGCATCGCCATCCAAACTAAATGTAAACGTACATAACTACAGTTTAGTTAGTTGAAGATATCCACTTCGAAATTACAATTATGTACACACATACTTAGTTACATACAGAGGTATATAACAAGTTAAATAGAATGAGTGGACTTACTTGATATAGAATGGTAAAATTTTGGCCAATGTATAACAGAGCACAAGGAACAGAATATTTCGAAGGAACAAAGGTGTCTTTAAAGTATTAATGTAAAATCGTTTAGTTGTTGATCATGTGTAAAGTGAGAAACAAATGTCAAGATTATATTTTACTTACCTCTATGAACCTTAGTATATTCCTTAAGCCTTATTTTTTTCTTTATTTATATATTAATCATTTTTTTTATTTTATAATTATATTTAATAATCTTTTACTATATAATTGTACAATTATAAGTATAAAATAATTGTAGATATTTCAATAGATTGGCCAGTACAGTGTTATATTTATATATTTTTATTTAATAAATAATAATAATAATAATAATAATGTTTGTTGACTCAAAGTATGTACATTAACCAGTTACAAAATTATAAGACCCTTAATTATATTTTACAGTTAATCTGGTGCTAATGAACTCCGGTACCCATCGTATGATTTAACTTGTGTTATGATACCCGCGCTCTTACAGTTATTAGGAGTGACACGGATGATTCGGGAGATAATAACCTTCGTGTTTGGCTCTTATACAACAAAAAAATTAAGGAATGTATATTAATTTTTTTTACAAATTTTAAAAGGTAAAATTACTTTAATATCCAATATAATATATTGGATATATTATGCACGAGGCTTCTCTGGGTTAGCTTCAAGCTGGGGATAACAAGAATATTCTTGTTAGTGGCGAATGCGCCGGTATCTTCAGCTCTATCGAGTGAACTAGAGGAGTTGTGTGAGAGTGTCAGGGAAGTTCTAGATAGTGTAAGAGGGAATGAAAAATTAATAGTATATGGTGATTTAAATGGATGGGTCGGAACTATAGGACATGGTTACGAACGCGTAGTAGGGAAGTATGATGATAAGAGAGTAAATGAGTCTGGTAAGCTCATATTGGAATTATGTAAGGAAAAAGATTTATTTGTGGCAAACACTACGTACGAAGTACGGAGTGTCTTGACACTAGGTAATTTTTTTCTTCCCTGCTATGCGGGATAAAAGGGTGAAGCTAAAAAACATAAAAAAAAATGCATTATTGGCATGTTTAGTTTTAATTAGTACAATATAAGCAACATTTTTAATTTAATCAAAATTTTCTTACTGTCGAGAAAATACAGCGGTTAAAAGCTTCCGTATAGCATTGGAATGACATCCCCAATCTATGCTTTTGAAGACTCGAGTCGAAACCGTCGCATTACCTTCTCCGAGTTTAATCTGAATTATAAAATACACGTTATATTAAATGGAATATTATTATGCATTATTATAATATGCTTAAAATTATTGTGTTGAAAAAAAATCCCTACCATATCATACCATGTATTTGTGCTGGTTTTTAGCTCATTTAGAGTATTGCCTGTGGCAAATTTACGTTCTTCACTATCTGTTGTCTTCGCTAGTATTCAGTATGATAATAGATCTGCTTATTTATATAATAAAATAAATAAATACGTTGATATATATTCAAAAACTTTAGAGTGTAAAATTAAAATAATAAAACGGATAAAATCTTTAAGTTTTCAAGAAACGGATTTTTTTTAGAATAAAGGAACTAGCATTTATATCCTACTCACACCATGTTGGTCACATACAACACACACACACACACACACACACACACACTCACACACACGCACGCACACACACACACGCACACACACACACACACTCACACACACACACGCACACAGCCACACACACAAATGCTCACGCGCACGCATGCATACACATACATTTTATTATTGTTGTACCTTAAATATCTTGTATACTTGTACCTAATTCGTGATATGGAAGAGTGGAGTTTCCTGGCACAGGCTTTTCATATGCTTAAAAGGAGACTCCAACAACTTTATATTTAAGTACAAACTTGTTAAAGAAAATAAAGAAGTTTTATTTTTATTTATTTTATTTTATTGTTGTATCTAGATCTTCGTTCTAAAATGAGAAAAATAATCGTTTTTATTTTACATTATTAACAAATAATAAAATATACTTAAACCAAAGCCCGCTCTACGATTTCGTGTGGATGTTGTTTCAGGTATTTTATACTCTATGGATTCCATTGTTAAAGTAGATTTCTCAAATTTCTTTAATTCCTCTTTTAAACAAAATTTTCATCTGTAAGCCGTTTCATTGTTTGTTTTTATTAGCAATTAGTATTGCCATATCTTCATTTGTCTGTATTTTTACATCTTTCTTAGTTACAGTATTCTTTTTATTGACGGTCTCATTCTATTTTGTTAAGAATATTTTTTTTTGATATATTGAAATGTATTACGTCTGTCACCTATAAAATAAGAGAAAATAGACCTCACGGCAAGTTTTTGCACGATCAATAATTGACTGTTTATGAATTTACCGAGAGTCACAACAGGGCTCGTATCGAGGCTTTAGATAAAACCTTAAAAACTTTTATATTTACTACATTTAGATTAGAATTTTTTTACACGATAGGCAAAGTTAATCGAGCGTGCGGGTCACGTGATGGTAGAACGTCACCACCACCCACGGCCCCTTGTAACACCAGGGGAGCTACAGAAGCATTGCCGGCCTGGAAAGTTAGTGTGTGTAAGAAAGTAGATAGTTTAATTCAGGCACTATTCCCTGATCTTGAAAATTTCAGCTCCATTTTCCACAATTCTTCTATGAAATAAAAAAATCTAAATCAGAAACTTATGACCCAATTAAGAACTTATTTTGGCTAATATACTAACATTAAGGGAGGAACACTATTAACTGAAAGATAATAGTATTCCTCTGATTTTAACGTCAAATCGTCGTATTTCAAACGAAAATAGTTCAACACGCGGCTCTTACTGGAACCGTCCAAGTGCTCTAATCAATTAAGTGACATAATGGCAAGAGGCGGTGGTTCAAGTCCCATTATGCTTAGATTTTTAATATTAACCATGTTATACGTTTTCTAAGTCTTTTTCTCCTGTGTTAATAATATTCTTTATAGTTAAAAATATCTTTTAAATGTGAAATAAAAAAAAATCGCCATTTAATATTTCACAGTTCTACCGTTTTGGCGTGCAGCAAGTTACTAGCACTTTTCATGTCAATTTATTAGTTGTTTTTTATATTTGAATATTTTTATTTTACTGTTCTTATGTATAATTTAGGTCATATATTTTGTAATTACTTCATTTAACTTTTTTTGGAACTCTACTTTTTTCGGACTTATAAGTGAGCCTATAAGTGAGGTATACAATTATTGTCATAGATATGTAAGAATGTCTAGAATAAGTAGCAACATTGTATGCAACATTGGCTTCCTATTCAATAAAAATAAAGTATTAAAAAAATAAATAATAGTTTAATAAGTTTTATTGTACATCAAATCAAATTCAGACATTTTCAAAGTTTGATGATTTGTTTTCTAAGAGACACACGAATCACACATGTCTAAATAATTTGCCAGTCCTCTTTCACTTTGCCAATCGTCGTCAGGTTTTTAGAAATCTGCAATATAATAAAGTTTAATGTTACATTTTTGTTGGCATAACGAACGTTTTTTAATTTCAGGTTTAGTAATTCATATCTTAGTATTGATTAAACAAATACATTTTTTTTCATTTCACATTTTTACCCCGCATTGCTATGAGGTAGATAAGTAATACTTTGTCAAGACACTCCGTACTTCGCTTTCTGCCCAAATTCAAGTTATTTACATTACTTACGTAGAAAGATGTAATTAATCAGAAAAATCTGAATCATCGGACGGCGGTAAATTCTCTTTCTTATGCTTTTTAATTCTCTTTATCATTTTGATTTGCTGACGAGTGCGAAGCATTTTGCTTTCATCGGCGCATTTGGTCGTTATGTTAGTTCTGAAAATAGGCATTATTAATATTTCATTTACGTTACAAAATAAAATTTAAAATATTCCATAAAATAAAATATGAAAAAATTTCGCACCTCACTAAATTTTCTGGCACCCCACACCTCCCCACAACTGTTTGAACGATATCATTTACTAAAGCTGCATCTAATTTTTTTTTGGCTGGCTTGTTGGGAAAAGCTGGTGAAGGCTTTCCAGTCATTGAATGAGTAGCCAACCCCTATAAACAAATAAATAAATTTATTTTAATGGATCTAAGACATCGTGATAGTTTTATTAAATAATCTATTATAGTCATGGGGGCTACTTACTGTCTCGAAAATACTGCAGTTAACAATTTTCGAGTCGCACTTGAGTGACAAGACCAGTCTACAGACTTCAGGAGGCGTGCTGGAACTTTTGCATTTCCATCACCAATAGGAACCTGGAAAAGGTATGGTTTATTTTATTTAATACTCAATGCACTATTCATGCTTTAGCATTAGTCATGTAAGTTACTCTTACCATATCGGTGTTAGAGCTTTGAATCTCCTTGTCCGGTGTTGCTTTCTTATAATTGATTTTGTCATTCGCGGCGTTTTCATGAGAGCTCTACAAATATTTCAATACAATTTCAATAATTTTTCAATATATAATATTATGAAAAAATAACTTAAATTGATTAAAAATACTTACTGATTGGGCGATGCTTAGCGAGGTTTTAATACGTCTGTTACATTTTCGCAAAGACTCCGAGGTCTTTTTCGGTGATCCAGAATGACGTTCAGTAAAGGAATCTGTAGCCGAGAATCTATCTTCGTAACTTTGAAGTCGCTTCTTAAGGGACAAATTTTCGATAGAAAGATGCTTTATTAGATTTTCTTCTTTTTGCAGCAACACTGGTATAGAATCAGTTTGAGTTTCAGCGTCGCGTAGTTTTCCATTTTTTAAATCACTTTTCTGTTTTTCTGTTTTTTCTATAGAATTGTTCCATTTGGCTAAAAATTTAGATTTCGGGGTGCTACTTTTCGGCAAGTCCTTCATCTAAAAATGATGTTAATGCCTTACAGACAAATTGTAAAAACATAATAATTTGTTATCTACTGTATAGTAGTAATTTCAGTAGCAATCCAAAATTAATCAAAATTTAAAATAACATTTAAACTAACATTTATATCAAAATATAAGGTTTACAAAAATGTATGAATAAAAAATGTGGCTCGTTTAAAATCCTTTAACGACGAGTTTGACGACTTGATTATAATTTTCGGTATATAAATAACACTTTATAAATAATAAGACATACGTACTTTATATGTTAACGAATATTAAAAAAATAAACGTACCGGTGAACTGATGAAAGTCCCAAAAATTGACGGTTTGTCAACTTTCTCGCGAGCTGAAAAGCAAAATAAATTACTTAAAAATTAAAAAAGTAAAAAAATTAATAATAAAATACATTTAAGCCTATTTATATTGTAAATTTAAGTTATACAAATAATTCTTAACAAAATTGTAAAATTACATGTTTCTGTATGTCCACTAAGATAAGCATGAAGATCCAATAACGCTTGGGCTGCCTCTAGTTCCGTATGCTTGGGTACGAAAGAAGTCATTTTTATTTTAAAATCGAAGGAATTATAAAATTTCAACAATATATTTGTTTCTAGGTGCTCACAAGATCACTAAACACAAACTGACTAGTCTCGCGAAATTAGTTGTGTTACTTTACAAAGATGACGGGGGAGGGGTTGGTGTCCAAACATCAGCCCTCTCATTGTATCGTACTCAGGTAAACAGCGGACAATCACTAGTTCATTTAAATCTCTTTCTTTTGTTTCTCTGTACTTTTTACAGTAGATTAGAGATAGAATTTAAAAAGAATAAAATTAGGGCTGGAAATATTCATATTCGCTTATTTACTTATTTTTATGTAGTCTATAAATATGTAAGCACTAGGATTTTGATATTATTGTATGCGTCTATTTAATATTTATCTAATTAAAAACTAGATTTAATGATTTTATTAAAATATTTGAATAAACTTTCTTAAATAAATTAGACATAAGACAGTAATGTAAATCAGTACCTATAAAAATAATAAATAGGTATTGTACCTACCTATTGTATCCATTGAAAAAATACGAGAAATTCCACAATTCATGAGGATTTCTCACTTCTTTAAAATGAAAACTATGAAAAGGCGTATATTAATTCCAATACTTTTATTTAATACCCATAAGAGGAAAGATGTACGACAAAATTCCCTTGATGGAGAATACTCGTAGTGCACCTGATATTGAACTTATTATGGACGTTAATTTAGAACTGTTTAAGACAAACAACCCTACGATACAACATATTTGTGTAACTTGGAGCTACCTTGGTTTTATCAGCGCGCGCTAAGATAGCTCTCAGAGGGCAGATTCTCAGCCGACTTAATTGATATGTATCGTTATGTTGAGACCAAATTATAAATTGCTACCTATATGTTGTTCCTATAATACTGTAAAATTTCATCCAAATCAAACATACATCCTCAGAAACTTTTGCTTTTATAAAATTAGTAAGAAGACTATCGACACTGTCAGCCAACCGCTTTACACATGCCGCACATTAGTGCGCGCGTGGTATTTGACGTTATTATTTTAAAACGATACTAAATCCATGCATATTGGCAAAAATCAAATACTTTTTTCTCCTTCTACTTCAGTTCTATTCAACTTTCCTCGCTATTTTATACGGGCGACAGAAAGAGTGTGTTAAAAATTATGTAACGTTTTTATTAAATTCTTTAAGGTATTTGACTATATGCTCAATGAAAATTTTGATACATTTTGATTAATATCCGCTTAGAAACGCCAAATAACAAAAGGAAGCACATCGTCTATGACACTGTGCACATTTGTAACAAACTCGATTTCCTTTATTTAAGAATATGTTATTATTATGCATTTGAATTGGTATGGAGACCAATATATTATGCCGTCAATTGGTTTGTTGTTATAATTAGTTTGTGAGTATAATGGTCTCACAAACCAATCTACGACATATAATGGTCTAAAGAACCAATCTACGACCTACCTCGGTCTAATGAACCAATAAACATATAGATATATAATAGTCCCACAAAGTAATATACGACTTATAATGGTCTACTAAACTAAACTATAATATATAATGGTCTCACAAACCAATTCAAATATATAATTATAACAAATTCTTAACAAAATACGCGTAAAAACAACGTAAAGAAATATCATAAGTAATTTTAAGTATCGAGATATGTATTTAAAAGTGTATTAAGCGCATTAACCTCATTGAAGGATCCTTACACTGACGGAACAAATAACTAATAATTGTTCGTTTGCAAAGGCATTGTAAGTAACATATACGTTCGATGTTCCGTTGCGTCTCGGATGGTTCACTCTGAGGTTGGTCGGGTCCGCCGATCGATCTAAATTCACGGCTAATGGCGGGGAGCTATTTTCCCTTCTGTTATTACTACCAGCAAAGCATACTTATAACAGAGGGTTAAATAAGACGTATCTTTGGCTTCCCTTTCAAAAGCTGGAGGTGATTACAACGGAATATCTTACATATTACAATCTCTTACTTAATACTTAATCTCTTCTGAAAGTTTTATATCCCTTCTTAAGATAATAGGTAGATATTAGCATTTTTTGACACTTTTGCCTCTGAATCTCTAAAAGTTCTTGAGTTATTGCGAACACGACGATATTGAGTCCTACCGCGTAACGTATCATGAGCCAAGGCATGATTTTATAAATATTGTTTTCATATATACTTTATGGGGACGGGATGAACGTTACACTATTTATTCTAGACAGATTCTTACATATCTATGATAATAATTGTATACCTCACTAATAGGCTTACTCGACAAACATAGTAAACTAAAATACAAATATGAAAACTAACAAAAAGGAAATCGATTTTGTTACAAAGCTACACAGTGTCTAAGACAATAAGCCTCCTTCTGTCATTTGGTGTTTCTAAGCGGAATCTTTTAGGATGTAAGGTACAATTCAGGCTTATTGCATTGATGTGTTGTAATTTATTATAATTTGATGTTTTTACCGACGTCTTATGGATACTATAGTATCGGTTTTAGTCAGTACAAATGCTTAGAAGGTTTTTTGCTTTAATTGCTGATGTCGATTACTGATTTACATAAATTTACTATTTCCAATTATCAAAATGTGTCAATAATAATTTTATAGTTCATTGTTCGGTTTTATCAACCATTGTGGTCCTACGGTCTTTGCTGAACTGGTAGATGTTTAAATTAAGTTGATCACGGCGGAGTTATCAGTAATTGACACGATATCGATTATAGAGTTACAATTCGCCGATAATTGGTTGAGATTTGGCTTTATACATTTTTTGAGTTAAAAATAAATCCAGAGATTCAGAAAACGTTCCTTTAATTTGAAACGTAAATAAAAAGATACCAAAGCATATAAATAAAATCTTAAATTACATAACGACTGCTCAGATTAACGAAATTAAAACCGTAGAAGCTATTTCGTGCTGGTCCTAGTACAGTCAGGCACTGACAAAAGCTTGCAGACTGAAAAGAATGATACGGATGTTAACAACCTCCATAACAACCTCCATCACAACCTCCATCACTTCCGATACTTTCTTATTCGACCAATTTACCAGATGGAACAAGTACCTTTCTGACTACCCCACAAGGGATAAAGCATGTAACGTTCGTTGGTCTTCTAATAAATAAATAAATGAAAATAAACAAATATTAGACCGTATTGGCCAAGCTATTGAAACATCTAATACTATTTTATACTTACATTTGTACAAATATACATATAAAATAAAAGAATTGTAAATATATACATAAAGAATAAATAAGGCTTAAGGAATATGATAAAGTTCATAGATGTAAGAAATATGTAATCTTGACATCTATTTGCTTCTCACCTTACACATAATCAACTAATATTTCAAAATATTCTCCCCTTGTGCTCTGTTATACACTGGCCAAAATTTTACCATACTATATCAAGTAGGTCCACTCATTTATTTAACTTGTTATGTACCTCTGTGTGTAACTAAGTATGTTTGTACATAATTGTAATTTCGAAGTGGATATCTTCAACTAATAAAACTGTAATTATGTAGGTATACGTTTAGTTTGGATGGCGATGCATTATAAGTGTTATCAAAATCTGACATGTTGGAACAACTAAGATGAATATCATATGAATATCATACCTACAACAAGAATATCAAATGAAAGGGCTTACTGTGAAAAAATTGAAAAAATATTGACATTATTCAAATCCAATATAGCGGATATATGAAGATGGTGGAATAAGTTCCTTATGTCTTTCTACATTATGTGTGATATATGAAAGACCTCGCTTAGATTGCTTAACTTGATAGTGAAAGTTAAATGAAAAGGTGATTTATTCTTTTTGGCGTACTTAAATAAAAGTTTAGTTTTAAAAAGTGTTTTAGTACTTTTAATTTTTTACTTATTCATACAGGTATTAGATACATATATTAAACTTAATATATGTATCTAATACCTATATTAATTACAAATAAAATAGTTTTTGTGTTGATCCTTTAAGTGATAATATAATCAGTAACTTTAGAATTAACGAAATGTAATTAATAAGCGTAATTAACTATGTATAGAATACCTACTATGTTATATTACGAGTATATCAACAGATATCTATTTTATGTATGAACAAAACTTTTAACATTTCATAGAAAAGGCTTATCAGTAAGCAAGTGTGTACTTACGAGAAAAGAAGCACCCATATGGATAGGGTTACCTGCTTTAAATGACTAAGAGTAATTGTATTTAAAAAATATATATTTAAGATTTCTTAAAAGTTTAGACTTTTATTATCCCTATAAGAATAGAACATAAATAAAGGAGAGTTTATTAGTACGACGCTATTGTTTAAATAAATTACTGTTCCTGGTATTACTTACTAAGCTTTTCAGTATTTTGATACATCAAAGAAAATTTCACTCTACCGAACTACAACTCTCTTTATGAATTCTTTTATTGTGTAGAAGGTATTATAGTGTTACACACCTCTCATAGACGTTGTTTTTGCAGAAGTGCTAGTAAAGATGATCATCGATTTGTAGCTTCAGTCATGACTTATTTAAAAAGTAACTCAAACGGTTTGTTCACGATTATATTTCGATATATAGATACTTCGTTTTGGTTTAAAATAAAACTGCCAAAATGTATAATTATATTATCAAATTACGAAAATAAATGACAATCGATAAGGAAAGTTAAGATAACGATAGACTACTTCGCTTTTGACTTCTGAATACTCTTACCAAACAATACAGTACAGTCGTCAATATATCAGAATTTAATTTAATGCCACTTTAAATACCACGTTATGGTGTTAAAGTGACTCTAGAATAGTCAGGGCGATTTATTTTGATTCTGCTCTCCGCCCGTTGCCATTCGCGACGTATGTAGGTACGCATACGTACGTATGATTCGGCGCTACGCTAACAGCCGCTCTGCCCTCAATACCTGTATTATGCTCTTAGATATATATTTTAAAGTCGTTTTGTAAATAATAATATAGATTTTCATTAAATATACAACGTACCCGAATTATTTAATTGGATGAGAAGTAATTAAGCAAATAGCTACATATGAAGCCCATTATTGTCTAATTCGTAAAAGATAAAATAATTACTGATAGTCTTCTTGAATTATAAGTAAAATATAGCCTATATGACTCCTGAATATCACAGCTTTCTGTTAGTAAAAAATTTCATAATCAGATAAGTATATTTTGCCACGTTTTTTATTCAGGCGGCTGTGGAACTCATTGCTAGCGTCTGTATTTCCGAAGTCATACAATCCAGGGATCTTCAAATATATAGTATACAGGTACCTTTTAGGCAAGTGTTTATTATCATAGACTAAATTAACTCTTAACTCTAGAGTTAAAGGCCTGATGTGGTCAAACGCATGGCCATTAAATATAAAAAATATAATCCCCTCCAAACTTCTTCTTTACGCTATAAGATAATGTATTAATAGCTTTAGTATGGTTTTAATCAATAGAATTAATGAGAGCTATTTGTGAATATTTTATATGATATTATAAATTATATTAAAAGAACAAAGATGTGCCGTCTGTTTACATGATAGAGGTTTTTGTATCAAAATTAAACAGAACGCAGCTTCAAGCTCCGCTACTTTGTAGATATCCTTAAATAGGCGTCATATTGATATTTTACTAATTACTAATAATATCATATGTTTTAATGTGTATATCTTGTTGTTGCAGGATACGCAAAGTTAATTTAATACATACTATTTATTCATTCATTCATTCATAAACAATAAATTCAACATAAGAAAATGATATTTCTGCAACAAATATTTTTGTATCTATAAACTCGATTCTTAATCAGAATAAACTCAATTTACAAGCAAGGGCGCCACACCACGAAGCCGCCCAGTGCTGCATGACTACTGTACCTTTGTACTTTAGTTCATGTATCTCCTAAAGGAATCGAGTTACCGTTCCACTTTTTTCTATATTACAAACTATATTTTAACGTAAAAATAATAAAACATAAAAATATTCCAATTTACAAAAAATCAGATTTTTAATATTGACTTCCGGTTTTACTCTTAATAAAACTCATTACCCCAAGTAATCATTATTATTAACGTCCATAATAAGTTCAATATCAGGTACACTGCGAGTATTCTCCCTCAAGGGAATTTTGTCGTAAATCTGTCCCCTTATGGGTATTAAATAAAAATATTGGAATTAATATACGCCTTTTCATAGTTTTCATTTCAAAGAAGTGAGAAATCCTTATGAATTGTGAAATGTGGAATTTCTCGTATTTTTCAATAGATACAACAACAATACATACCTATTTACGTCTAAATTATTTAAGAAAGTGTCATAAAATATTTTAATAATAAATAAATCTAATTTTTTATTAGATAAATATTAAATAAACGCCTACACTAATTTCAAAATTCTAGTGCTTACATATTTATAGACTAACTTAAAATAAGTAAATAAGCGAATATGAATATTTCCAGCCCTAATTTTATTCTTTTTAAATTCTATATCTAATCTGCTGAGAAAAGTACACAGAAACAAAAGAAAGAGATTTAAATGAACTAGTGATTGTCCGCTGTTTACCTGAGTACGATACAATGAGAGGGCTGATGTTTGGACACCAACCCCTCCACCGTCATCTTTGTAAAGTAACACAACTAATTTCGCGAGACTAGTCAGTTTGTGTTTAGTGATCTTGTGAGCACCTAGAAACAAATAAATTGTTGAAATTTTGTATTTCCTTCGATTTTAAAATAAAAATGACTTCTTTCGTACCCAAGCAGACGGAACTTTAGGCATCCCAATCGTTATTTGATATTCATGCTTATATTAGTGGACATACAGTAACATGTAATTTTACAATTTTGTTAAGAATTATTTGTATAACTTAAATTTACAATATAAATAGGCTTAAATGTATTTTATTATTAATTTTTTTACTTTTTTAATTTTTAAGTAATTTATTTTGCTTTTCAGCTCGCGAGAAAGTTGACAAACCGTCAATTTTTGGGACTTTCATCAGTTCACCGGTACGTTTATTTTTTTAATATTCGTTAACATATAAAGTACGTATGTCTTATTATTTATAAAGTGTTATTTATATACCGAAAATTATAATCAAGTCGTCAAACTCGTCGTTAAAGGATTTTAAACGAGCCACATTTTTTATTCATAAATTTTTGTAAACCTTATATTTTTATATAAATGTTAGTTTAAATGTTATTTTAAATTTTGATTAATTTTGGATTGCTACTGATATTACTACTATACAGTAGAAAACAAATTATTATGTTTTTACAATTTGTCTGTAACGCATTAACATCATTTTTAGATGGAGGACTTGCCGAAAAGTAGCACCCCGAAATCTAAATTTATAGCCAAATGGAACAGTTCTATAGAAAAACCAGAAAAACAGAAAAGTGATTTAAAAAATGGAAAACTACGCGACGCTGAAACTCAAACTGATTCTATACCAGTGTTGCTGCAAAAAGAAGAAAATCTAATAAAGCATCTTTCTATCGAAAATTTGTCCCTTAAGAAGCGACTTCAAAGTTACGAAGATAGATTCTCGGCTACAGATTCCTTTACTGAACGTCATTCTGGATCACCGAAAAAGACCTCGGAGTCTTTGCGAAAATGTAACAGACGTATTAAAACCTCGCTAAGCATCGCCCAATCAGTAAGTATTTTTAATCAATTTAAGTTATTTTTTCATAATATTATATATTGAAAAATTATTGAAATTGTATTGAAATATTTGTAGAGCTCTCATGAAAACGCCGCGAATGACAAAATCAATTATAAGAAAGCAACACCGGACAAGGAGATTCAAAGCTCTAACACCGATATGGTAAGAGTAACTTACATGACTAATGCTAAAGCATGAATAGTGCAGTGAGTATTAAATAAAATAAACCATACCTTTTCCAGGTTCCTATTGGTGATGGAAATGCAAAAGTTCCAGCACGCCTCCTGAAGTCTGTAGACTGGTCTTGTCACTCAAGTGCGACTCGAAAATTGTTAACTGCAGTATTTTCGAGACAGTAAGTAGCCCCCATGACTATAATAGATTATTTAATAAAACTATAACAATGTCTTAGATCCATTAAAATAAATTTATTTATTTGTTTATAGGGTGTTGGCTACTCATTCAATGACTGGAAAGCCTTCACCAGCTTTTCCCAACAAGCCAGCCAAAAAAAAATTAGATGCAGCTTTAGTAAATGATATCGTTCAAACAGTTGTGGAGAGGTGTGGGGTGCCAGAAAATTTAGTGAGGTGTGAAATTTTTTCATATTTTATTTTATGGAATATTTTAAATTTTATTTTGTAACGTAAATGAAATATTAATAATGCCTATTTTCAGAACTAACATAACGACCAAATTCGCCGATGAAAGCAAAATGCTTCGCACTCGTCAGCAAATAAAAATGATAAAGAGAATTAAAAAGCAGAAGAAAGAGAACTTACCGCCGTCCGATGATTCAGATTTTTCTGATTAATTACATCTTTCTACGTAAGTAATGTAAATAACTTGAATTTGGGCGGAAAGCGAAGTACGGAGTGTCTTGACAAAGTATTACTTATCTACCTCATAGCAATGCGGGGTAAAAACGTGAAATGAAAAAAATTACTAAACATGAAATTAAAAAACGTTCGTTATGCCAACAAAAATGTAACATTAAACTTTATTATATTGCAGATTTCTGAAAACCTGACGACGATTGGCAAAGTGAAAGAGGATTGGCAAAATTATTTAGACATGTGTGATTCGTGTGTCTCTTAGAAAACAAATCATTCAACTTTGAAAATGTCCGAATTTCTTAACGCTTAATTCTCTTTTTTACGATGTACAATAAAACTTATTAAACTATTATTTATTTTGTTTAATATTTTATTTTTATTGAATAGGAAGCCAATGTTGCATACAATGTTGCTACTTATTCTAGACATTCTTACATATCTATGACAATAATTGTATACCTCACTTATAGACTAACTCGACAAGCATAATGAAATAATACAAAACTAATAAACATAGTTTGAAAGTGAAATTAAGTAATTTTGAAATACATGACTTAAATTACACATAAAAAATAAAATAAAATAGAAGAATTATAAAAAAAACATATTTAAATTAACATCGAAACTGCTAGTAACTTGCTGCACGCCAAAACGTTAGAACTGTGAAATATTAAATGGCAAATATTTTGTTGGTTTCATATTTAAAAGACATTATTAACTATAAGAAATATTATTAACACAGGAGAAAAAGACCCAGAAAACGTATAACATAATTAACAATAAATGTCTGAGCATAATGGAACTTGAACCATCGCCTCTTGCCATTGTGTCACTTAAGTGATTAGAGTACTTGGACGGTTACAGTAAGAGCAGCGAGTTGGACTTTTTTCATTTGAAATACGACGATTTGACGTTAAAATCGGAGGAAAACTATTTATCTTTCAGTTAATACGGTCACTCCCTTAATGTTAGTATATTAGCCAAACTAAGTTCTCATTTGGGTCATAAGACTTTGATTTAGATTTTTTTATTTTGTAGGAGAATTGTGGAAAATAGAGTTGGAACAGGTTTATTAGCTTGTTTGCAATTATGATTAATAATGAATACTTGGGGTAATGAGTTTTATTACTTGTATAACCGGAAGTCAATATTAAAAATCTGATTTTTTGTAAATTAGTATATTTTTATAATATTTTGTACATTAAAATATAGTTTGTAATATAGAAGAATGTGGAACGGTAACTCGATTCATTTAGGAGATACATGAACTAAAGTACAAAGGTACAGTAGTCATGCAGCACTGGGCGGCTTCGTGGTGTGGCGCCCTTGCTTGTAAATTGAGTTTATTCTGATTAAGAATCGAGTTTATAGATACAAAAATATTTGTTGCAGAAATATCATTTCCATATGTTGAATTTATTGTTTATGAATGAATGAATGAATAAATAGTATGTATTAAATTAACTTTGCGTATCCTGCAACAACGAGATATACATATTAAAACATATGCTATTATTAGTAATTAATAAAATATCAATATGACGCCTATTAAAGGATATCTAAAAAGTAGCGGAGCTTGAAGCCACGTTCTGTTTAATGTTGATATAAAATGACCATGACCACATCAGGCCTAGAGTTAAGAGTTAATTTGGTCTATGGTAATATAAACTTGCCTTAAAGGTACCTATATAATGTATATTTGAAGATCCCCGGATTGTATTACTTCGGAAATACAGAAGCTAGCAATAAGTTCCACAGCCGCCCGAAGTAAAAACGTGGAAAAAATATACTTATCTCACTATCAAATTTTTTTACTAACAGAAAGCTGCGATATTCTGTAATTATTTTATCTTTTACGAATTAGACAATAATGGGCTTCATATGTAGCTATTTGCTTAATTACTTCTCATCCGATTGAAAATCTATTATTCTTAACAAAACGGCTTTAAAATAAATATCTAAGAACATAATACAGGTAATGAGGGCAGGGCGGCTGTTAGCGTAGCGGCGAATCATATGTACGTATGCGTACCTACATACGTCGCGAATGGTAGCGGGCGGAGGGCGGGAATCAAAATAAATCGCCTTGACTATTCTAGAGTCACTTTAACACCATAACGTGGTATTTAAAGTGGCATTAAATTAAATTATAATATATTGATGACTGTACTGTATTGTTTGGTAAGAGTATTCAGAAGTCGAACGCGAAGTGGTCTATCGTCATCTTAACTTTCCTTATCGATTGTCATTTATTTTCGTAATTTGATAATATAATTATACATTTTGGCAGTTTTATTTTAAACCAAAACGAAGTATCTATATATTGAATTATAATCGTGAACAAACCGTTAGAGTTACTTTTAAAATAAGTCATGACTGACTACAAATTCGATGACCATCAATACTAACACTTCTGCAAAAACAACCTCTATGAGAGGTGTGTAACACTATAATACCTTCTACACAATGAAAGAATTCATAAAGAAAGGTGGAGTTCGGTAGAGTGAAATTTTCTTTGATGTATCAAAATACTGAAAAGCTTAGTAAGTAATACCAGGAACAGAAATTTATTTAAACAATAGCGTTGTGCTAATAAACTCTCCTTTATTCTAGTTCTATTCTTATAGGAATAATAAAACTCTAAAATTTTAAGAAATCTTAAATATATATTTTTTAAACATAATTACTCATAGTTATTTAAAGCGGATAATCCTATTCATATGGGTGCTTCTTTTCTAGTAACACTTACCAATGCTTACTGATAAGCCTTTTCTTAGAAACTTTAAAAGTTTTGTGTTTCATTGTTCATATATCAAATATTTATAGATATCTGATGATATACTCGTAATATAATCTAGTGGGTATCCTACATCTAATTAATTTCGCCTAATTAATTACATTTCGTTAATTCTAAAATTACTAATTATATTATCACGTAAAGGTTTATAAACATCTATTTCATTTGTAATTAATATAGGTATTATATACATATATAAAACTATAAGTAAAAATCAAAAGTACTAAAATCACTTTTTAAAATTAAAATTTTATTTATTTAAGTACGCCAAAAAGAATAAATCACCTTTTCATTTAACTTTCACTATCAAGTTAAGCAATCTTAGCGAGTTCTTTCATAAATCACACATAACGTAGAAAGACATAAGGAACTTATTCCACCATCTTCATAAGTCCGCCATATTGGATTTGAATGACGTTAATATTTTTTCAATTTTTTCACAGTAAGCCCTTTCATTTGATATTCTCGATGTAGGTATGATATTCATATGATATTCACCTTAGTTGTGCGGAACACCTATCATCAACATATCAGATTTTAATAACACATATAATGCATCGCCATCCAAACTAAATGTAAAGGTACATAATTACAGTTTAGTTAGTTGAAGATATCCACTTCGAAATTACAATTATGTACACACATACTTAGTTACATACAGAGGTATATAACAAGTTAAATAGAATGAGTGGACTTACTTGATATAGAATGGTAAAATTTTGGCCAATGTATAACAGAGCACAAGGAAGAGAATATTTCGAAGGAACAAAGGTGTCTTTAAAGTATTAATGTAAAATCGTTTAGTTGTTGATCATGTGTAAAGTGAGAAACAAATGTCAAGATTATATTTTTCTTACCTCTATGAACCTTAGTATATTCCTTAAGCCTTATTTTTTTCTTTATTTATATATTAATCATTTTTTTTATTTTATAATTATATTTAATAATCTTTTACTATATAATTGTACAATTATAAGTATAAAATAATTGTAGATATTTCAATAGATTGGCCAGTACAGTGTAATATTTAAATATTTTTATTTAATAAATAATAATAATAATAATAATGTTTTTTGACTCAAAGTATGTACATTAACCAGTTACAAAATTATAAGACCCTTAATTATATTTTACAGTTAATCTGGTGCTAATGAACTCCGGTACCCATTGTATGATTTAACTTGTGTTATGATACCCGCGCTCTTACAGTTATTAGGAGTGACACGGATGATTCGGGAGATAATAACCTTCGTGTTTGGCTCTTATACAACAAAAAAATTAAGGAATGTATATTAATTTTTTTTACAAATTTTAAAAGGTAAAATTACTTTAATATCCAATATAATATATTGGATATATTATGCCCGAGGCTTCTCTGGGTTAGCTTCAAGCTGGGGATAACAAGAATATTCTTGTTAGTGGCGTATGCGCCGGTATCTTCAGCTCTATCGAGTGAACTAGAGGAGTTGTGTGAGAGTGTCAGGGAAGTTCTAGATAGTGTAAGAGGGAATGAAAAATTAATAGTATATGGTGATTTAAATGGATGGGTCGGAACTATAGGACATGGTTACGAACGCGTAGTAGGCTAATAAGCTCATATTGGAATTATGTAAGGAAAAAGATTTATTTGTGGCAAACACTACGTACGAAGTACGGAGTGTCTTGACACTAGGTAATTTTTTTCTTCCCTGCTATGCGGGATAAAAGGGTGAAGCTAAAAAACATAAAAAAAATGCATTATTGGCATGTTTAGTTTTAATTAGTACAATATAAGCAACATTTTAATTTAATCAAAATTTTCTTACTGTCGAGAAAATACAGCGGTTAAAAGCTTCCGTATAGCATTGGAATGACATCCCCAATCTATACTTTTGAAGACTTGAGTCGAAACCGTCGCATTACCTACTCCGAGTTTAATCTGAATTATAAAATACACGTTATATTAAATGGAATATTATTATGCATTATTATAATATGCTTAAAATTATTGTGTTGAAAAAAAATCCCTACCATATCATACCATATATTTGTGCTGGTTTTTAGCTCATTTAGAGTATTGCCTGTGGCAAATTTACGTTCTTCACTATCTGTTGTCTTCGCTAGTATTCAGTATGATAATAGATCTGCTTATTTATATAATAAAATAAATAAATACGTTGATATATATTCAAAAACTTTAGAGTGTAAAATTAAAATAATAAAACGGATAAAATCTTTAAGTTTTCAAGAAACGGATTTTTTTTAGAATAAAGGAACTAGCATTTATATCCTACTCACACCATGTTGGTCACATACAACACACACACACACACACACACACACACACACACACACACACACACACACACACGCACACAGCCACACACACAAATGCTCACGCGCACGCATGCATACACATACATTTTATTATTGTTGTACCTTAAATATCTTGTATACTTGTACCTAATTCGTGATATGGAAGAGTGGAGTTTCCTGGCACAGGCTTTTCATATGCTTAAAAGGAGACTCCAACAACTTTATATTTAAGTACAAACTTGTTAAAGAAAATAAAGAATTTTTATTTTTATTTATTTTATTTTATTGTTGTATCTAGATCTTCGTTCTAAAATGAGAAAAATAATCGTTTTTATTTTACATTATTAACAAATAATAAAATATACTTAGGTATTATAGTAAGTATTCTCACTAGGGCTTTATAATCAACCAAAGCCCGCTCTACGATTTCGTGTGGATGTTGTTTCAGGTATTTTATACTCTATGGATTCCATTGTTAAAGTTCATTTCTCATATTTTTTTAATTCCTCTTTTAAACAAAATTTTCATCTGTAAGCCGTTTCATTGTTTGTTTTTATTAGCAATTAGTATTGCCATATCTTCATTTGTCTGTATTTTTACATCTTTCTTAGCTACAGTATTCTTTTTATTGACGGTCTCATTCTATTTTGTTAAGAATATTTTTTTTGATATATTGAAATGTATTACGTCTGTCACCTATAAAATAAGAGAAAATAGACCTCACGGCAAGTTTTTGCACGATCAATAATTGACTGTTTATGAATTTACCGAGAGTCACAACAGGGCTCGTATCGAGGCTTTAGATAAAACCTTAAAAACTTTTATATTTACTACATTTAGATTAGAATTTTTTTACACGATATGCAAAGTTAATCGAGCGTGCGGGTCACGTGATGGTAGAACGTCACCACCACCCACGGCCCCTTGTAACACCAGGGGAGCTACAGAAGCATTGCCGGCCTGGAAAGTTAGTGTGTATAAGAAAGTAGATAGTTTAATTTAGGCACTATTCCCTGATCTTGAAAATTTCAGCTCCATTTTCCACAATTCTTCTATGAAATAAAAAAATCTAAATCAGAAACTTATGACCCAATTAAGAACTTATTTTGGCTAATATACTAACATTAAGGGAGGAACACTATTAACTGAAAGATAATAGTATTCCTCTGATTTTAACGTCAAATCGTCGTATTTCAAACGAAAAAAGTTCAACTCGCGGCTCTTGCTGGAACCGTCCAAGTGCTCTAATCAATTAAGTGACATAATGGCAAGAGGCGGTGGTTCAAGTCCCATTATGCTTAGATTTTTAATATTAACCATGTTATACGTTTTCTAAGTCTTTTTCTCCTGTGTTAATAATATTCTTTATAGTTAAAAATATCTTTTAAATATGAAATAAAAAAAAATCGCCATTTAATATTTCACAGTTCTACCGTTTTGGCGTGCAGCAAGTTACTAGCACTTTTCATGTCAATTTATGAGTTGTTTTTTATATTTGAATATTTTTATTTTACTGTTCTTATGTATAATTTAGGTCACATATTTTGTAATTACTTCATTTAACTTTTTTTGGAACTCTACTTTTTTCGGACTTATAAGTGAGCCTATAAGTGAGGTATACAATTATTGTCATAGATATGTAAGAATGTCTAGAATAAGTAGCAACATTGTATGCAACATTGGCTTCCTATTCAATAAAAATAAAGTATTAAAAAAAATAAATAATAGTTTAATAAGTTTTATTGTAAATCAAATCAAATTCAGACATTTTCAAAGTTTGATGATTTGTTTTCTAAGAGACACACGAATCACACATGTCTAAATATTTTGCCAGTCCTCTTTCACTTTGCCAATCGTCGTCAGGTTTTTAGAAATCTGCAATATAATAAAGTTTAATGTTACTTTTTTGTTGGCATAACGAACGTTTTTTAATTTCATGTTTAGTAATTCATATCTTAGTACTGATTAAACAAATACATTTTTTTTCATTTCACATTTTTACCCCGCATTGCTATGAGGTAGATAAGTAATACTTTGTCAAGACACTCCGTACTTCGCTTTCCGCCCAAATTCAAGTTATTTACATTACTTACGTAGAAAGATGTAATTAATCAGAAAAATCTGAATCATCGGACGGCGGTAAGTTCTCTTCTGCTTTTTAATTCTCTTTATCATTTTTATTTGCTGACGAGTGCGAAGCATTTTGCTTTCATCGGCGCATTTGGTCGTTATGTTAGTTCTGAAAATAGGCATTATTAATATTTTATTTACGTTACAAAATAAAATTTAAAATATTCCATAAAATAAAATATGAAAAAATTTCGCACCTCACTAAATTTTCTGGCACCCCACACCTCTCCACAACTGTTTGAACGATATCATTTACTAATGCTGCATCTAATTTTTTTTTGGCTGGCTTGTTGGGAAAAGCTGGTGAAGGCTTTCCAGTCATTGAATGAGTAGCCAACACTCTATAAACAAATAAATAAATTTATTTTAATGGATCTAAGACATCGTGATAGTTTTATTAAATAATCTATTATAGTCATGGGGGCTACTTACTGTCTCGAAAATACTGCAGTTAACAATTTTCGAGTCGCACTTGAGTGACAAGACCAGTCTACAGACTTCAGGAGGCGTGCTGGAACTTTAGCATTTCCATCACCAATAGGAACCTGGAAAAGGTATGGTTTATTTTATTTAATACTCACTGCACTATTCATGCCTTAGCATTGGTCATGTAAGTTACTCTTACCATATCGGTGTTAGAGCTTGGAATCTCCTTGTCCGGTGTTGCTTTCTTATAATTGATTTTGTCATTCGCGGCGTTTTCATGAGAGCTCTACAAATATTTGAATACAACTTAAATAATATTTCAATATATTATTATGAAAAATTAATTTATATTGATTAAAAATACTTACTGATTGGGCGATGCTTAGCGAGGTTTTAATACGTCTGTTACATTTTCGCAAAGACTCCGAGGTCTTTTTCGGTGATCCAGAATGACGTTCAGTAAAGGAATCTGTAGCCGAGAATCTATCTTCGTAACTTTGAAGTCGCTTCTTAAGGGACAAATTTTCGATAGAAAGATGCTTTATTAGATTTTCTTCTTTTTGCAGCAACACTGGTATAGAATCAGTTTGAGTTTCAGCGTCGCGTAGTTTTTCATTTTTTAAATCACTTTTCTGTAATTCTATAGAATTGTTCCATTTAGCTAAAAATTTAGATTTCGGGGTGCTACTTTTCGGCAAGTCCTTCATCTAAAAATGATGTTAATGCGTTACAGACAAATTGTACAAACATAATAATTTGTTATCTACTGTATAGTAGTAATATCAGTAGCAATCCAAAATTAATCAAAATTTAAAATAACACTTAAACTAACATTTATATCAAAATATAAGGTTTAAAAAAATTTATGAATAAAAAATGTGGCTCGTTTAAAATCCTTTAACGACGAGTTTGACGACTTGATTATAATTTTCGGTATATAAATAACACTTTATAAATAATAAGACATACGTACTTTATATGTTAACGAATATTAAAAAAATAAACGTACCGGTGAACTGATGAAAGTCCCAAAAATTGACGGTTTGTCAACTTTCTCGCGAGCTGAAAAGCAAAATAAATTACTTAAAAATTAAAAAAGTAAAAAAATTAATAATAAAATACATTTAAGCCTATTTATATTGTAAATTTAAGTTATACAAATAATTCTTAACAAAATTGTAAAATTACATGTTTCTGTATGTCCACTAAGATAAGCATGAAGATCCAATAACGCTTGGGCTGCCTCTAGTTCCGTCTGCTTGGGTACGAAAGAAGTCATTTTTATTTTAAAATCGAAGGAAATACAAAATTTCAACAATTTATTTGTTTCTAGGTGCTCACAAGATCACTAAACACAAACTGACTAGTCTCGCGAAATTAGTTGTGTTACTTTACAAAGATGACGGTGGAGGGGTTGGTGTCCAAACATCAGCCCTCTCATTGTATCGTACTCAGGTAAACAGCGGACAATCACTAGTTCATTTAAATCTCTTTCTTTTGTTTCTGTGTACTTTTTACAGCAGATTAGATATAGAAATGGGAAAGAAGAGAAAATTAGGGCTTAAAATATTTATATCCGCTTATTTACTTATTTTAAGGTAGTCTATAAATATGTAAGCACTAGGATTTTGAAATTAGTGTATTTACTATTTATCTAATAAAAAACTAGATTTAACGATTTTATTAAAATATTTCATGACACTTTCTTAAATAAATTAGACATAAGACGGTAATGTAAATCAGTATCTATAATATCTCTTGATAAAAAACGAGAAATTCCACAATTCACAATTCATGAGGATTTCTCACTTCTTTGAAATGAAAACTATGAAAAGGCGTATATTAATTCCAATATTTTTATTTAATACCCATAAAGGGACAGATTTACGACAAAATTTCCTTGAGGGAGAATACTCACAGTGTACCTGATATTGAACTTATTATGGACGTTAATAATAATGATTACTTGGGGTAATGAGTTTTATTAAGAGTAAAACCGGAAGTCAATATTAAAAATCTGATTTTTTGTTAATTGGAATATTTTTATGTTTTATTATTTTTACGTTAAAATATAGTTTGTAATATAGAAAAAAGTGGAACGGTAACTCGATTCCTTTAGGAGATACATGAACTAAAGTACAAAGGTACAGTAGTCATGCAGCACTGGGCGGCTTCGTGGTGTGGCGCCCTTGCTTGTAAATTGAGTTTATTCTGATTAAGAATCGAATTTATAGATACAAAAATATTTGTTGCAGAAATATCATTTTCTTATGTTGAATTTATTGTTTATGAATGAATGAATGAATAAATAGTATGTATTAAATTAACTTTGCGTATCCTGCAACAACAAGATATACACATTAAAACATATGATATTATTAGTAATTAGTAAAATATCAATATGACGCCTATTTAAGGATATCTACAAAGTAGCGGAGCTTGAAGCTGCGTTCTGTTTAATTTTGATACAAAAACCTCTATCATGTAAACAGACGGCACATCTTTGTTCTTTTAATATAATTTATAATATCATATAAAATATTCACAAATAGCTCTCATTAATTCTATTGATTAAAACCATACTAAAGCTATTAATACATTATCTTATAGCGTAAAGAAGAAGTTTGGAGGGGATTATATTTTTTATATTTAATGGCCATGCGTTTGACCACATCAGGCCTTTAACTCTAGAGTTAAGAGTTAATTTAGTCTATGATAATAAACACTTGCCTAAAAGGTACCTGTATACTATATATTTGAAGATCCCTGGATTGTATGACTTCGGAAATACAGACGCTAGCAATGAGTTCCACAGCCGCCTGAATAAAAAACGTGGCAAAATATACTTATCTGATTATGAAATTTTTTACTAACAGAAAGCTGTGATATTCAGGAGTCATATAGGCTATATTTTACTTATAATTCAAGAAGACTATCAGTAATTATTTTATCTTTTACGAATTAGACAATAATGGGCTTCATATGTAGCTATTTGCTTAATTACTTCTCATCCAATTAAATAATTTGGATACGTTGTATATTTAATGAAAATCTATATTATTATTTACAAAACGACTTTAAAATATATATCTAAGAGCATAATACAGGTATTGAGGGCAGAGCGGCTGTTAGCGTAGCGCCGAATCATACGTACGTATGCGTACCTACATACGTCGCGAATGGCAACGGGCGGAGAGCAGAATCAAAATAAATCGCCCTGACTATTCTAGAGTCACTTTAACACCATAACGTGGTATTTAAAGTGGCATTAAATTAAATTCTGATATATTGACGACTGTACTGTATTGTTTGGTAAGAGTATTCAGAAGTCAAAAGCGAAGTGGTCTATCGTTATCTTAACTTTCCTTAACGATATAATTATACATTTTGGCAGTTTTATTTTAAACCAAAACGAAGTATCTACATATCGAAATATAATTTGAGTTACTTTTAAAATAAGTCATGACTGAAGCTACAAATTCGATGACCATTAATACCAGCACTTCTGCAATAACAACCTTTATCAGCGGTGTGTAACACTATAATACCTTCTACACCATAAAAGAGTTCATAAAGAAAGTTGTAGTGCGGTAGAGTGAAATTTTGTTTGATGTATCAAAATACTGAAAAGCTTAGTAAGTAATACCAGGAAAGTAATTTATTTAAACAATAGCGTCGTACTAATAAACTGTCCTTTATTCTAGTTCTATTCTTATAGGGATAATAAAAGTCTAAACCATTTAAAAATCTTAAATATATATTTTTTAAATACAATTACTCTTAGTCATTTAAAGCAGGTAATCTTATTCATATGGGTGCTTCTTTTCTAGTTTCTTCGTTTCTAGGCTTGGCAAGTGTGTCCTTAACACACTTGCCAATGCTTACTGATAAGCCTTTTCTTAGAAATGTAGATTAAATTATACGTTAGAATCGGAGGAACACTATTATCTTTCAGTTAATAGTACTATTATCTTTCAGGTCATAAGACTTTGATTTAGATTATTTTATTTCGTAGAAGAATTGTGGAAAATGGAGCTGAAATTTTCAAGATCAGGGTATATTGCCTCAATTAAACTATCTACTTTCTTTCACACACTAACTTTCCAGGCCGGCAATGCTTCTGTAGCTCCCCTGGCCCTACCCCTACACGGGGCAGAGATTGTAGTATGTAAGATATTCCATAGTAAGAGATTGTAGTATGTAAGATATTTCGTTGTATACAACCTCAGTATTTTAAAGAAAGTCGAAGTTGCGTCTTATTTAACCCTCTGTTATAAGTATCCTTTGCTGGTAGTCATAACAGAAGGGAAAATAGCTTAATGGCCCCTCCCCGCCATATGCCGTGAATTCCGGCCGACTGGCGGACCCGACCGACCTCAGAGTGAACCGTCCGAGACGCAATGGAACATCGAACGTATATGTTACTTATAATGCCTTTGCAAACGAACAATTATTAGTTATTTGCTCCGTCCGTGTAAGGATCCCTCAAAGCACTTTTAAATACATATCTCGATGCTTAAAATTTCTTACGATATTTCTTTACGTACTTTTTACGCTTATTATATATAGAATATGTTAAAATTATATATTTGAATTGGTTTGTGAGACCATTATATGTCGTAGATCGGTTTGTGAGACCAATATAAGTTGAAGATACGTCGATTGGCCTGCCAGACCAACATTACTTGCCGGTTCGCATATAAGTTCAGACGCACAACCGCTAGACGGCGGATTGTTTTATATTAACTCAATAGAACGAACCAACATCGCCAAAGCGGTTCACCTAAGCCTATAGCAGCCTCAGTGGCATCAAGCAACATTAAATTGTTTCAACATTGATTTAGTCATATTTTAGAATATTTTTAGTTAACATATTTTAATCTTCTTCTTCTCTTTAGTTGTTTTAATTAACAATATATCTATTATGCTGGGGTTTTAGGGACGAGCTACATACATTCTCATTAAAATAATGTAAATGCATTTAATTCAAAATAAAACAAATATATGTTATATGATATTTAATCAAAATAAAAAACTAAGGTCCTTAAGCAATAATGCCATTAAAATAAAACTAATTGCTACAATATATAACTAAACTTATTTCTAAACGTGTACAGTTCACGGCCCGTTTGACATGTACCATTCATCCCATGGTCAATTGCAGATTACCTGAAATTACATAAAATAGCTTATTTAAAATATAATATTTATAAATGTTTAAAATTTACATTACATTTTTAAACTTAAACTTTAAAAAATTTTAAAAAGATGTATGATTTTGTAGTTAAAATTAATAAATCGACTCTTCTAACTTACAACGTGTGGAATCAAAAATTATCTAGATCCAAAAGAAACACCCGAATCATATGACAGTGGAGTGTCTTCTTTCGTTTTTTTATTTATCTGCTGCTTGACGGCTTCTTAGCATCTCACTTTGGTCTGCGCATTTAGTAGTGTTGCTTGTTCTAAAAATGTAATCAAATTTATTAGGTAGTAGTACTAAATTTAAAAACAGGATTATAGTTTTTTTAACCGATCTATCGAACTGAATTCTCAGGTACCCTACATTTTTCACAACTGTTTGAACTGTGTCGTTAACTACAGCAATGTTCAATTCTGTTTAGCCCGCTTATTGGGCAATGGGAATTTTTTCGTTTCATTAGCATGTTTAGTTTTAAGAAGTACAATTTAAGTATAATGGAAGAATTTCGCAATCACATCAAAATTTTTTTAGTGTCGAGAAAATACAGCGATTAATAGCTTCCGTGTAGCATTGGAATGACATCCTCAATCAATATTTTTGAAGACTTAAAAATTATTGTGTTAAAATCCCTACCATTTTAGAACATGTCCTTGTACAGATTTTTAACTTCTTTGGAGTATCGCATGAAGAACATTTATTCACCATCACCATTTTAAAATTTATTGTTCTTCACCATCCAACTTAAAAATTTTTGTTCTTCACCATCCGTTAATTATAATCATCGTTCTAAAATGAGAAAAAATTATTGATTTTTAATTTACTTAGTAAACAAATAATAAATTATACCTAGGCGGGTATATTAGTAAATAAGTAAAAACAAAAGAAAAGAGTAAGTATACTCATAGGGCTTTATAATCAACCAAAGCCCTCCTACGAATTCGTGTGTGTTATTTGATGTATTTTATTCTGTCTTGATTCCGTTGTTGAAGTAGATTCCGCATAGTTCTTTAATTCCCCTTTTAAACAAAAAAATCTTCTGTAAGCCCTTTCACATGTTTATCATTAGTTATCACTATTGTCATGTCTTCATTCCTCTGTGTTTGAACATCTTTCTTAGCGACAGTATTCTTTTTATTGCCTGTCTCATTATATTTTGTTAAAAACATTTTCTTTTTTGATATGGTTGAATGTGTTGCGGTTGTCACCTACAAAATAATAATAAACATCAGCACATTGAATAATATGAATATCTTAACTGCAGCACAAATTTAATATAATAAATTTAAAAAAATTAGAAAACCATCGCATCTGAGGACTGACAATCATATTACATTTCGTACTCGATGTTGTTGGACTGGTCGTGACTTCAGCTGACATAAAAAAAAGATATTAGTTAGATGACAATAATATTACAGCGGCATCTATAATCGTTACAAAATATGTGTCAAAATAAGTAAAGAAACCTCCTTTGAGGGTTAAGAGCGTATGCGCAGCTTCAATTTCTGACGTCATTATCAGTAAATATGTAGTCCTTTTCAAACTAAAAAATAAATTTAAGTTAAATTTATTAAAGTATAAATGTGAAGTAACAAATTGCATAAAATGGTGAATTTAAAGTATAATATTGAATCAATGTTGAAAATTAAGTTACATTAGGTTTTTAACCTTAAATTTTAAGTAATTTAAAATGATTCATTGATGAAGTATGATTTTGGAGTTAAAATTAACAAAACTCTTCCATATCTTAAAGTGTAGAAGGTAATGTTCGTACCTTAAAGATATTGGAAGTTCGTAATCAATAATTATCTAGATACAAAAGAGTCATCTGATGGTGGAGTGCCTTCTTTAATTCTTTTATTTTTCTGCTGACGGGTTCGTAGCATCTTACTTTCGTCCGCGCATTTAGTAGTGATGCTAGTTCTGAAAATTTATTTATATATATATTACAAAATGTTATTAGTTAGTAATACTAAATTTAGGAAAAAACGATATAAATTTTTCTACCTGACTAAATTCTCAGGTACCCCACATTTTTCAACGACTGTTTGAACTATGTCGTTAACTACAGCAGCGTTCAATTTTCGTTTAGCCGGCTTGTTGGGGAATGCTGGTGTGCGCTTCCCAGTTAATGAATTCGTAGCCAAAACTCTGAAAACATATTTTTTTATAAAATATATTTTTTTTTTAAGTATAATGGAAGAAACATTCATTAATATCATTTTATGTTCGCACCTTAAAGATATTGGAAGTTCGTAATCAATAATTATCTAAATACAAAAGAGTCATCTGATGGTGGAGTGGAGTGGAGTAAAGTGAAAAACAAATCGATGTCAGGACTACATTTTTCTTACATCTATGAACCTTATTATATTCCTTAAGCTTAATTTTCCTTTATGTATATATTAATAATTCTGGTATTTTATAATTATATTTTATAATTTTTTATTATATAATTGTACAATTATAAGTATAAAATAATTGTAGATATTAAATAGATTGGCGTTTCAAGTTAAAGGAACGTTTTCTGAATCTCCGGATTTATTTTTAGCTCAAATAATGTATAAAGCCAAATCTCGATCAATTATCGACATAATCGATAACTCCGCTGTGATCAACTTAATTTAAACATCTACCAGTTCAGCAAAGACCATAGGACCACAATGGCTTATAAAACCGAGCAATGAACTAGAAAATTAATATTGACACATGTTGATAATTGGAAATAGTAAATTAAGGTGATTCAGTAATCGACATCAGCAATTAAAGCAAAAAACAAACTTCTAAGCATTTGTACTAACCAAAACCGATACAATAATTTCCATAAAATCAACACATCAAAACGCCAAATGACAGAAGGAAGCATATTGTCTAAGACATGGTGTAGCTTTGTAACAAAATTGATTTCCTTTTTTTAGTTTTCAAATATTTACTATGCTTGTCGAGTTATATAAGTGAGGTATACAATTATTGTCATAGATATGTAAGAATCTGTCTAGAATAAGTAGCAATATTGTATGCAACATTGGCTCTCTCATCGTATAGAAGACAATTAGGCGTATAGGAAATTCGGGGAATTTTCGAAATTGGTCGACTTCCATTCTAAGGGATACACGTATCGTATTAATACAGTGTTTCCCAATAGGGATGATAGGATTTTGATGTCTCACAGCCGCCATCTTGGTTGTTTAACATTTGATATTTGTGTTGTTTTGTGTTCAATAATGTTTTCCATTTAATCATGAACAAGTTCACGTTACCTCAACGTTTGAAAATTATCCAAATTTTCTATCAAAATTCGAGAAGTATTGTCTCTACTCAAAGAGCATTTCGTGCTAAATATTTTCGTTATGGTGCACCGTCTGAGCTCGCTATACGTCGCATAATCCAAAAACTGGAAAGTGAATATTCTTTGCACGATAGAAGACCACCAACACGATAACGGACAGGCCGTAGTGAAGAAAATATTACCGCCGTATCAGCCAGTGTCGAAGAAAATCAAAATGTTTCCGTTCCACGACGTGCACAAGAATTGGGCTTATCCAAAATGACAATCTGGCGAAGTTTACGTTTGTATCTTGGCCTACATCTATACAAGATTGTGTTGGCACAAGAACTCAAGCCAGCAGACCATCGATTACGTCGTGAATTTGCTGATTGGGCGCTTGAAATGATGGAAACGGACACCGAATTTCATAGGAAAATCATCTTTTCAGATGAGGCTCACTTTTAGCTCAATGGTTATGTGAACAAACAGAATTGTCGTTACTAGAGTGAGTCAAATCCAAAAATGGTTCATTAAACACCATTACATCCTGAAACATTAACTGTTTGGTGCGGATTATGGTACGGTGGGATCATTGGCCCGTACTTTTTCAAAAACGACGAAGACCGTACTGTTACTGTCATTGGCGACCGTTATCGTGACATGTTGAACGGTTTTTTTTAACTGAAGTGTATGAAATCGATGCGCACGACATTTATTTTCAATAAGATGCATGGTGCAACATGCCACACTGCGACCGTCACAATGGATTTATTGTGGGATAAGTTTGGTGAGTCGGTTATTTCTCGCAACGGTCCTCACAATTGGCCACCAAGATCATGCGATTTAACACCCTTGGATAATTTTTTGTAAGAGTATGTTAAATCTCAAGTATATGCCAATAAACCAGCTACGATTGACGACATTGAACGCAACATTCGAGCGACTGTAGCGGCCATACCAGTCGAAATGCTGCATCGAGTCATCGAAACTTGGACCGATCGTATTCATCAGTGCAAAAAAAGTCGTGGCGGTCATTTGAACGATATTTGTTTAAAATGTCATAAATTGCATAAAAATTTCTATCAAATAAAGCCATGGAGCACGAAATTCGAACATACATTACATGTTATATTTCAATTTCAAAACATATTGTTCTTATTGGGAAACCCCATATTTCAGCTGACGGCTTCTTAGTATCTTACTTTCGTCTGCGCATTTGGTAGTGATGCTAGTTCCAAAAAACTACTAAAATTAAAAGAACTAAATTAAAAAAAATGATTATAGTTTTCTTATCTAAACAAATTCTCAGGTACCCTACATTTTTCGACGACTGCTTGAACTATGTCGTTAACCAGCTTATTGGAGAATGCCGGTGAGAGCTTCGTAGTTAACGAATGCGTAGCCAAACTCTGAATTATTTTATTAATTTAATTTGAATTAATCTGAATTATTATTTTATAAAATAAAAATTTGAGGCCGGTCGTCGCGCAGTGGGACAGCGTCTGACTGTAAACGCAATCGGATGTGGGTTCGATACCCACTCAGGGGAGTGATTATATTTAAATTATTCTTACTTTCTCGCTCTGATATAAAAAACAAAGTGCGACGTTTAGTTCCACCACTTAACACGCGATATTTTGAATTCGATGGAAAGTGATATACGTAGTGTCTTAACACTAGGTACTTTCTTTCTTCCCTGCTATGCGGCATAAAAGCGTGAAGCTAAAAAACATAAAAAATAATGCATTATTGGCATGTTTTTAATTAGTACAATGTAAGCAACATTTTTAATTTAATCAAAATTTTCTACCTGTCGAGAAAATACAGCGGTTAATAGCTTCCGTGTAGCATTGGAATGACATCCCCAATCTATACGTTTGAAGACTCGAGTCGAAACCTTCGCATTACCTTCTCCGAGTTTAATCTGAATTATAAAATACACGTTATATTGATTGGAATATTTCTTTAATTCCCCTTTTAAGCAAAAATGTTTATCTGTAAGCCGTTTTATTGTTTGTTTTTATTAGCAATTAGTGTTGCCATCTTCATTTGTCTGTATTTTTACATCTTTCTTAGCTATAGTATTCTTTTTATTGACGGTCTCATTCCATTTTGTTAAGAATATTTTTACGTTTTGATAAATTGAAATATATAACGTTTATCATCTATAAAATAAGAGAAAATAGAACTCACGGCAAGTTTTTGCACGATGAATAATTGATTATTTATGAATTTACCGTGAGTCACAATAGGGCTCATATAGAGGCTTTAGATAGAACCTTAAAAACGTTTATATTTACTAGATTTAGATAGAATTTTTTTACAGGACAGGTAAGTTAATCGAGCGTGCGGGTCACGTGATGGTAAAACGTCACCACCACCCACGGCCCCGTGTAACACCAGGGGATCTACAGGAGCATTGCCGGCCTGGTAAGTTAGTGTGTGAAAGAAAGTATATAGTTTAATTCAGGCAATATTCCCTGATCTTGAAAATTTCAGCTGCATTTTCCACAATTCTTCTACGAAATAAAAACAATCTAAATCAAAAACTTATGACCCAAATAAGAACTTATTTTGGCTAATATACTAACATTAAGGGAGGAACATTATTAACTGAAAGATAATAGTGTTCCTCCGATTTTAACGTCAAATCGTCGTATTCAAACGAGAAAATCCAACTCGCGGCTCTTACTGGAACCGTCCAAGTGCTCTAATCACTTGACATAGTGGCAAGAGGTGGTGGTTCAAGTCCCATTATGCTTAGATTTTTAATATTAATTATGTTATACGTTTTCTAAGTCTTTTTCTCCTGTTATATTTTTTATAGTTAATAATATCTTTTAAATATGAAATCAAAAAAATGTTAATTTAATATACTCCTTTTAATTAATTAATATACTTTTAATATATTTATAATAATAATATATTTATAATAATAATATATTTATAATATATTTATAATATATTTATAATAATTAATTTTAATATATTTATAATAATTAATTATAATATAATTTAATATATTTATAATAATATATAATTTAATTTATAATAATATATAATTATATATAATTTAATATATTTATAATAATTAATTAATATACTTTTAATATATTTATTTTATTCCATTTAATATACGCCTCGGTCTTCTGTATAATCTGCCGAACAGTATGTATGTGGTCTATGGTGCTGTAGCCTTTTCGAAACCCGGCTTGCTCCGGAGGTTGGTATTCGTCGAGCTTGATGGCGAGACGATTCGTGACGACTCTTGAAAACTTGCAGAGACACTGGAAGAGCTAAATCAAATGCTGAACGACCTAAATGGGTCCTCCCGACGTGTTGGTCTTGGTATGAACTTGGACAAAACAAAAGTTATGTTCAACAGAAACGTCATGCCGAGACCAGTGCAGGTCGAAGGCGTTCTTCTTGAAGTTATACAGGACTACACCTACCTAGGCCAGACAATACAACTTGGCCGACACAACTTCGAGAAGGAAGCGGATAGGAGGATTCAGTTGGGTTGGGCGGCATTTGGCAAGCTCCGTCGAGTCCTTACGTCAACAATTCCGCAAAGCCTAAAGACGAAGGTTTTTGAGCAATGTGTCCTACCTGTAATGACATACGCTGCCGAGACGTGGACTCTGACAGTAGGTCTGGTCCACAGATTTAAAGTCGCTCAGCGAGCTATGGAGCGAGCTATGCTCGGGGTCTCCCTCAAGGATAATATCAGGAATGAGGTTATCCGTGAGAGAACTAAAGTAACCGACGTAGCTCGCAAAATCAGTAAGCTGAAGTGGCAATGGGCCGGTCACGTCTGTCGCAGGACCGATGGCCGTTGGAGCAGACGAGTCCTGGAGTGGAGACCGCGTCTTGGCAAACGTAGTGTAGGACGCCCACGGGCCCGCTGGACTGACGACATACGCAAGGTTGCCGGAGCAGGCTGGATGAGGATTGCGGAGGACCGGGATGTTTGGCGCAAACTTGGGGAGGCCTATGTCCAGCAGTGGACTGCAATTGGCTGACGATACGATACGATACGATTTAATATTTCACAGTTCTACCGTTTTGGCGTGCAGCAAGTTACAATGTTAATTTAAATATGATTTTTTTATAATTATTGAGGTATGCAATAGTTGTCATAGATATGTAAGAATGTCTAGAATAAGTAGCAACATTGTATGCAACATTGGCTTCCTATTCAATAAAAATAAAACATTAAACAAAATAAATAATAGTTTAATAAGTTTTATTGTACATCGTAAAAAAGAGAATTAAGAGTATAAGAAATTTAGACATTTTCAAAGTTGGATGATTTATTTTCAAAGAGACACACAAATCACACATGTCTAAATAATTTTGCCAGTCTTCTTTCACTTTGCCGTCGTCAGGTTTTCTGAAATCTGCAATATAATTACGTTTAATGTTACAGTTTTGTTGACATAACGAACGTTTATAATTTCATCTTTAGTCATTTATATCTTAATAATAATACTTTGTCAAGACACTCCTTACTTCGCTTTCTGCCCAAATTTGAGTTATTTACATTACTTACGTAGAAAGATGTAATTAATCAGAAAAATCTGAATCATCAGACGGCGGTAAATTCTCTTTCTTATGCTTTTTAATTCTCTTTATCATTTTTATTTGGTGACGAGTGCGAAGCATTTTGCTTTCATCGGCGCATTTGGTCGTTATATTAGTTCTGAAAATAGGCATTATTAATATTTCATTTACGTTACAAAATAAAATAGGCATTATTAATATTTCATTTACGTTACAAAATAAAATATTTCATTTACGTTACAAAATAAAATATTCCATAAAATAAAATATGAAAAAATTTCGCACCTCACTAAATTTTCTGGCACCCCACACCTCTCCGCAACTGTTTGAACGATATCATTTACTAATGCTGCATCTAATTTTTTTTTGGCTGGCTTGTTGGGAAAAGCTGGTGAAGGCTTACCAGTCAATGAATGAGTAGCCAACACCCTATAAACAAATAAATAAATTTATTTTAATGGATCTAAGACATCGTGATAGTTTTATTAAATATCTATTATAGTCATGGGGGCTACTTACTGTCTCGAAAATACTGCAGTTAACAATTTTCGAGTCGCACTTGAGTGACAAGACCAGTCTACAGACTTTAGGAGGCGTGCTGGAACTTTTGCATTTCCATCACCAATAGGAACCTGGAAAAGGTATGTTTTATTTTATTTAATACTCACTGCACTATTCATGCTTTAGCATTAGTCATGTAAGTTAGTCTTACCATATCGGTGTTAGAGCTTTGAATCTCCTTGTCCGGTGTCGCTTTCTTGTAATTGTTATATTCTTTGTCATTCGCGGCGTTTTCATGCGAGCTCTACAATAATAATATTTGTATATTTCAATACAACTTAAATAATTTTTCAATATATAATATTATGAAAAAATAATTTATATTGATTAAAAATACTTACTGATTGGGCGATGCTAAGCGACGTGTTAGTACGTCTGTTACATTTTCGCAAAGACTCCGAGGTCTTTTTCGGTGATCCAGAATTACGTTCAGTAAAGGAATCTGTAGCTGAGAATCTATCTTCGTAACTTTGAAGTCGCTTCTTAAGGGACAAATTTTCGATAGAAAGATGCTTTATTAGTTTTTCTTCTTTTTGCAGCAACACTGGTATGGAATCGGTTTGAGTTTCAGCGTCGCGTAGTTTTCCATTTTTTAAAATTGACGGTTTTTCAATTTTCTCGCCAGCTGAAAAGCAAAATAAATTACTTAAAAATTAAAAATTAGTAAAATATTTAATAACAAAATCCATTTAAGCCTATTTATATTGTAAATATAAGTTATACAAATAATTCTTAACAAAATTGTAAATTTACATGTTTCTGTAAGTCCACTAAGATAAGCATGAAGATCCAATAACGCTTGGGCTGCCTCTAGTTCCGTCTGCTTGGGTACGAAAGAAGTCATTTTATTTTAAATTCGTAATAATTATAAATTTCAACAATTTATTTGTTTCTAGGTGCTCACAAGATCACTAAACACCAACTGACTAGTCTCGCGAAATTAGTTGTGTAGTAGTTGCTTTCTCCCTTAATATATTCGATATCAAAGTTGTAAGCCGATAAAAATAAGACGTAACGCTGCAGCCTGTTAGTTGCTAATTCGGGAATTCCTTTTTTCGCGCCAATGATAGACAGCGGCGGCTTATGATCAGTGCGTAAAGTGAATGGAACCGTGCGCCCATACAGATAGTGATGAAATTTTTAAATATGTACGCCAAAACGCGCTCGACGCCGTCCGCTTGCCGCTGCGACAGCACCGCGCCGAGCCCGGCGGGCCCCGCGTCCGATGTTACAATAGTCGGTAACTCAGGATTGTAATGAGCTAAAACTCGATTAGAGGTTAACTCTTGTTTAATTTTAATAAACGCCTCTTCTTGAACCGGTCCCCAAGTCCATTTTTCACCTTTTTTGAGTAATAAATGCAATGAACTTAAAACACTTGACGTATTAGGAACGAAACACCTATAATAGTTCACGATTCCAAGAAACGATTTCAGTTCACTCACATTTTTAGGGCACTTAGCCTCCACTATCGCTTTAATTTTTTGTTTTGATTTTTGTAAACCTTGTCTGTCAATCACAAACCCTAAATATTCTACAGATGGTTTAAAGAATTCACACTTATCCTGCTTTAACTGTAATCCTGCATTTTGTAATCTACTCAAAACCAGTTCTAATCTTTCTAAGTGAATAGCTCTAGTCGGACCTGTAATTAAGATGTCGTCTAAAAATATACATGTTCCTTCTATATCCGATAATAACTGTTCCATAGTACGTTGAAAAATAAAGGGAGCATTTGCTAACCCAAACACTAGCCTATTAAAACGAAATAGCCCTTTATGTGTGTTAATGCAGGTGAGATTTTTAGAATCATCCAGAACAAGTTGGTTATACGCTCTAGAAAGATCTAATTTTGAAAATTCGATCCCTCCATGCAACTTGGCAAAAAGATCCTCAATTTTAGGTAAAGGATAATTATCCATATATAAAAATTTATTCAGTGTGACAGAAAAATCGCCACAAATTCTTATATTGCAGTCTGAACGTAAAACTGGAACAATAGGAGTTGCAAAATCTGAATGGTCAATTTTTTCTAAAATACCTAAACTCACTAATCTATTCAACTCGGATTCAACTTTGGACTTTAATGCTAAAGGAACAGGCCGTGGTTTGAAAAATTTTAACTTTAACGTGATTTTAAATTTATTAAAACACCCCAACTCATTACAAAATAGTTTATAATACTTTTTTGTTAGTTTTTCGCCAATTTCACAGGTCGTTATGTTATTGCATTTTATAGAACACAATTGTAAATTAAAAGCGCTAATAAAATCGCGACCCAAGAGTACTGGTTGGTAAAAATTAGTCTAAACAACATATATTTTAAGCATTCGTTCATGACCTTCATAATTTATTGATAATAATAAGTAACCCAACGGTGTCATTTTACTGCCATTATAACAATTAAATACAACCCGACACGATTGCAGTTCACAACTTTGAAAGAAAAACTTATCGTATACGTGTTTAGGTAAAATCGAAACTGCACTACCGCTATCTATTTCACATATAATATTTTGATTACCGATTGAGATGATTTGTTGCATCGGTGCCCCATTTACACACTTAATATTAAAACATTGAAAGTTACCTTCTACAATGTCGTCACCGCCCTCGTCATCATCCGAGTACTTATGCAAATAATTGTTACATTTCATTTTATACGCTTTACACATTCGCTGTAAATGACCCTTAGCATTACATTTACGACACGTAAAGTTCGCGTAACGACACTGATCTTTCGTATGGTTTTTATAACCACACACTACACAAACTTGTTTCACACTCGGAGTACTATCACGCGGTGCGGCTGCCGGTGGGCGGCGGGTGCGCAGCGCGTACACGGCGCCGCTGCCGCCGGCACCCGGTGCTCGGCCCGGGGACTGCGCCCCGTCATGCGCCGCCGCCGCCGCCGCCGACGCCGCGTTCATGAGCGCCAACCGCGCACACCGCACACTCGTAGCTAACTCCAACGTCTTGTTAAACGTCAGATGTTCTATGTTTTCGGTAAACAATTTTTCATTCTCTTTAGCGTTTTCTAATCCCAGTACAAACCTATCTCGTAATGCTGTCTCGAGATCTGATTTAAACTCGCAATGCTGTGCGAGGCTGCGCACTCGCGCCGCCCATTCCATTAAATCTTCCCCGGGTCGTTGTTCGGCCTTATAGAACATGTATCTCTCGGCAAAAGTACTTTTTTTTTTGACAGGAAATGACTATTTAACTTTTGCAATAACACTCCATATTCTACATTGTCTAGGTCCGTAGGGAAAACCAAATCTTTTGCGACGCGGTATGTATCTTCCACTAAAACCGTCAGTAACAGTGCACGCCGTTGAATACCAGCTTTGTCATTTGCGTCGGTAATATTGTTTGCCGTGTAATATTGTTTAAAACGGCTTATAAAAAAGCCCCATTCCTATGCACGATGATCGAACACCACGTTTCCACCAAACATGATATTTGCACTCGACGTCATTATATTTTTATTCACAAAGTTCACAAAAACACTATTTAATGCGTGGATTGCTTATTCGTCGCCAAAATGTTATATTTATGAGTAATAATTAAATAAAACAATGAACTTGTGACACACCATTTACTGCTTCAACGTAGACTTACCACTGTCACAAACATTATTTGACTACCTACTCTCTGTATTTGTTACAATCACTATAACAGCATACAGGTACCTTTAAAGCAAGTTTATATTATATACCAAATTAACTCATAACTCTAGGCCTGATGTGGTCAAACGCATGGCCTTAATAAATATAAAAAATATAATCCCCTCTAAACTTCTTCTTTACGCTATAAGATAATGTATTAATAGCTTTAGTATGGTTTTAATCAATTGAATTAAAGACAGCTATTTGTGAATATTTTATATGATATTTTAAATTATATTAAAAGTACATAGATGTGCCGTATGTTTACATGATAGAGGTTTTTGTATCAACATTAAACAGAACGCGGCTCCAAGCTCCGCTACTTTATAGATATCCTTAAATAGGCGTCATATTGATATTTTATTAATTACTAATAATATCATATGTTTTAATGTGTATATCTCGTTGTTGCAGAATACGCAGTGTTAATTTAATACATACTATTTATTCATTCATTCATTGATAAACAATAAATTTAACATATGAAAATGATATTTCTGCAACAAATATTTTTGTATCTATAAACTCGATTCTTAATCAGAATAAACTCAATTTACAAGCAAGGGCGCCACACCACGAAGCCACCCAGTGCTGCATGACTACTGTACCTTTGTACTTTAGTTTATGTATCTTCTAAAGGAATCGAGTTACCGTTCCACATTCTTCTATATTACAAACTATATTTTAATGTAAAAAATATTAATAAAAATATACTAATTTACAAAAAAACAGATTTTTAATATTGACTTCCGGTTTTACAAGTAATAAAACTCATTACCCCAAGTATTCATTATTAATCATAATTGCATACGAGCTAATAAACCTGTTCCAGCTCTATTTTCCACAATTCTTCTACAAAATAAAAAAATCTAAATCAAAGTCTTATGACCCAAATAAGAACTTAGTTTGGCTAATATACTAACATTAAGGGAGTGACACTATAAACTGAAAGATAAATAGTGTTCCTCCGATTTTAACGTCAAATCGTCGTATTTCAAACGAAAAAAGTCCAACTCGCTGCTCTTACTGGAACCGTCCAAGTACTCTAATCACTTAAGTGACACAATGGCAAGAGGCGATGGTTCAAGTCCCGTTATGCTCAGATATTTATTGTTAATTATGTTATACGTTTTCTGGGTCTTTTTCTCCTGTGTTAATAATATTTCTTAAAGTTAATGTCTTTTAAATATGAAACCAACAAAATATTTGCCATTTAATATTTCACAGTTCTAACGTTTTGGCGTGCAGCAAGTTACTAGCAGTTTCGATGTTAATTTAAATATGTTTTTTTTATAATTCTTCTATTTATTTTTATTTTTTTATGTGTAATTTAAGTCATGTATTTCATAATTACTTAATTTCACTTTCGAACTATTTTTATTAGTTTTGTATTATTTCATTATGCTTGTCGAGTTAGTCTATAAGTGAGGTATACAATTATTGTCATAGATATGTAAGAATGTCTAGAATAAGTAGCAACATTGTATGCAACATTGGCTTCCTATTCAATAAAAATAAAATATTAAACAAAATAAATAATAGTTTAATAAGTTTTTTTTGTACATCGTAAAAAAGAGTTTTAAGCGTATAAGATATTCGGACATTTTCAAAGTTGGGTGACTTCCATTCTAAGAGAGATAGATACACGAATCACACAAGTCTAAATAATTTTGCCAGTCTTCTTTCGTTTTCAGTCAGTTTAATCGTCGTCAGGTTTTCAGAAATCTTCAATATAATAAAGTTTAATGTTGGCATAACGAACGTTTTTTAATTTAATTTTTAGTCATTTACATGAAACTTTATACTTACTGCCTCGAAAATACTACTGTTAACAATTTTCGAGTCGCACTTGAGTGACAAGACCAGTCTACAGACTTCAGGAGGCGTGCTGGAACTTTGGCATTTCCATCACCAATAGGAACCTGGAAAAGGTATGTTTTATTTTATTTAATACTCACTGCACTATTCATGCTTTAGCATTAGTCATGTAAGTTAGTCTTACCATATCGGTGTTAGAGCTTTGAGTCTCCTTTCCGGTGTTGCTTTCTTGTAATTATTATATCCTTTGTCATTCGCGGCGTTTTCATGGGAGCTCTAAAAATATTTCAATACAACTTAAATAATTTTTCAATATATAATATTATGAATAAATAATTTATATTGATTAAAAATACTTACTGATTGGGCGATGCTAAGCGACGTGTTAGTACGTCTGTTACATTTTCGCAAAGACTTCGAGGTCTTTTTCGGTGATCCAGAATGACGTTCAGTAAAGGAATCTGTAGCCGAGAATCTATCTTCGTAACTTTGAAGTCGCTTCTTAAGGGACAAATTTTCGATAGAAAGATGCTTTATTAGTTTTTCTTCTTTTTGCAGCAACACTGGTATAGAATCAGTTTGAGTTTCAGCGTCGCGTAGTTTTCCATTTTTTAAATCACTTTTCTGTTTTTCTGTTTTTTCTATAGAATTGTTCCATTTAGCTAAAAATTTAGATTTCGGGGTGCTACTTTTCGGCAAGTCCTCCATCTAAAAATGATGTTAATGCGTTACAGACAAATTGTAAAAACATAATAATTTGTTATCTACTGTATAGTAGTAATTTCAGTAGCAATCCAAAATTAATCAATATTTAAAATAACATTTAAACTAACATTTATATAAAAATATAAGGTTTACAAAAATTTATGAATAATAAATATGGCTCATTTAAAATCCTTTAACGACGAGTTTGACGACTTGATTATTATTTTCGGTATATAAATAACACTTTATAAATAATAAGACGTACGTACTTTATATGTTATTGAATATTAGAAAAATAAACGTACCGGTGAACTGATAAAAGTCCCAAAAATTGACGGTTTGTCAACTTTCTCGCCAGCTGAAAAGTAAAATAAATTACTTAACAAATTAAAAAAGTAAAATATTTAATAATAAAATACATTTAAGCCTATTTATATTGTAAATTTAAGTTATACAAATAATTATTAACAAAATTGTAAACTTACATGTTTCTGTATGTCCACTAAGATAAGCATGAAGATCCAATAACGCTTGGGCTGCCTCTAGTTCCGTCTGCTTGGGTACGAAAGAAGTCATTTTATTTTAAATTCGTAATAATTATAAATTTCAACAATTTATTTGTTTCTAGGTGCTCACAAGATCACTAAACACGAACTGACTAGTCTCGCGAAATTAGTTGTGTTACTTTACAAAGATGACGGTGGAGGGGTTGGTGTCCAAACATCAGCCCTCTCATTGTATCGTACTCAGGTAAACAGCGGACAATCACTAGTTCATTTAAATCTCTTTCCTTTGTTTCGCTGTACTTTTTACAGCAGATTAGAGATAGAAATTAGAAAGAATAAAAGTAGGGCTGGAAATATTCATATCCGCTTATTTACTTATTTTAAGGTAGTCTATAAATATGTTAGCACTAGAATTTTGAAATTAGTGTATGCGTCTATTTAATATTTATCTAATAAAAAACTAGATGTAATTAAAACATTTTAATACACTTTCTTAAATAAATTAGACATAAGACGGTAATGTAAATCAGTACCTATAATAATAATAAATAGGTATTGTACCTACCTATTGTATCTATTAAAAAAATATGAGAAATTTCACAATTCATGAGGATTTCTCACTTCTTTAAAATAAAAACTATGAAAAGGCGTATATTAATTCCAATACTTTTATTTAATACCCATAAGAAGAAAGATGTACGACAAAATTCCCTTGATGGAGAATACTCGTAGTGTGCCTGATATTGAACTTATTATGGACGTTAATTTAGAACTGTTTAAGACAAACAACCCTACGATACAACATATTTGTGTAACTTGGAGTTACCTTGGTTTTATCAGCGCGCGCTAAGATAGCTCTCAGTAGGCAGATTCTCAGCCGACTTAATTGATATGTATCGTTATATTGAGACTAAATTATAAATTGCTGCCTATATGTTGTTCGTATTTACGACCTATAATACTGTAAAATTTCATCCAAATCAAACATACATCCTCAGAAACTTTTGCTTTTATAAAATTAGTAAGAAGACTATTGACACTGTCAGCCAACCGCTTTACACATGCCGCACATTAGTGCGCGCGTGGCATTTGACGTTATTATTTTAAAACGATTCTAAATCCATGCATATTGGCAGAAATCAAATACTTTTTTCTCCTTCTACTTCAGTTCTATTCAACTTTCCTCGCTATTTTATACGGGCGACAGAAAGAGTGTGTTACTTAAACTATTGTAAGCTAATATGTTTATGTCAATAATTACGTAACGTTTTTGTTAAATTGTTTAAGGTTTTTGACTATATGCTCAACGACAATTTTGATATATTTGGTTTTCATGATCATTTTGATTAATTTCTAATATATTGAAATCAAGTATTATTATTTTATAATATGTAAGACAAAAATAATTCTTGTGCTTTATTATGCTTAGGAGATAGACAAATGTAATTTAGAAATATACCTAAATATTTTTCGTTCGAGCGGCGGCTTCAAAGCGGTTCAAGGATCGTAAGGCCGGCTTACGGGTTTAGTTGATATTGTCATCATGTCATTATCGAAACAAATGCTGTGTTTATAAACACAATGTACATAACACAAACGAAGATGAAGCTTCTTCTATTAATTATTACTAGACAGAAAGCGCTTCGGCGCGCGGCCTTGCAGACATTATGGCTAGTCTTTTTCTTATGATCGACCATAACAATGCAATACAAACATTTCCTTTCATATACTATATATAATAAATATTAAATTATATAATTATTCAAAACATGAATAATTTAAAAAGTATAATATAAGTATAGATTCATTAAAGCATCACATCTCGCCTGATTAACTTCGACTTTATTCCTTTGTCGAAATTGTACATCTAAACCCAGGCCCATCATTAAGAATTCAAAGACACACCCAGGGACAGTATTATATCTATTTAGATTTGCGTTATGTATAGATTAAGTAATATGAACACGTGAATATCAATCGTTTAATATTCATATAATAGGTTTACACAGTCATAAATATACCTATTAGTTTTATTTTGGTTATGTATAGAATACCATCAAAACCTCAAGAGGGTCAAAATAAACCAACCCACAGTCTTAATATAACCGACTAACAATTAGCATGTTGAAAACATACTACGTCACATTTACCTTCAAAAATATAATTCTTAGTATTTCACGACATTTACGCTACGCATTTAAAACAAAACTTTCAAAACTCCTCATTATTTAATTCAAAAATATGTGATATTTTAGATTTAAAAAAAATAAATACAAAATTTTCAATCACTTTGTAATGGTCAAGAGAGACTTTTCTATTTTTTATTCAAATAACGGTCGATAGATTATGAATACAACGTAGAAATTAGCTACATAATGTTTATTGCACCTACCAATGAGCTGTTCTTTGTTCCTATTCCTATTAGAGAAACAAAAGAAAAATATTTCTGCAAAACGGCTTAAAACACGAATTGAAAAATGTTAAACTAATTTCATGAATCGTAAAACTAAGTACTTACCGATTACTTGAGCATATTAATTGGTTTTCTTGCGAGTAAAACCGAAAGTCAACATTAAAAATTCAATTTTTTTGTAAACTGGTATATTTTCATGTTTTTTTATTTTTACGTTAAAATATTGTTTGTTATATAGAAAAATGTAGAATTACTGGGCGGCTTCGTGGTGTGGCGCCCTTGCTTAGCTATGAAAATGTTTGTTGCTGAAATATCATTTTCGTACGTTGAATTTGTTGTTTATGGATGAATGAATGAATAAATAGTATGTTTCAAATTAACTTTGCGTATTCTGCAACTATGAGATATTTCTTTTTTTCACAAAAATACTTAGTGTGACAGAAAATACCCAGTGTCAAGACACATCGTACTTCGTTTTCCAATGACTTCGAGACTTTGCGTGTTGAGTGGTGGAACTCGACGCCGCATTTTGTTTTTACCCGAGCGAGGAAGTGAAAATATTTTAAATATAATCACTCCCCCAAGTGAGCATCGAACCCACAACCGATCGCATTAACAGTCAGAATGGCTTTAAAATAAATATCTAAGAAGATAATACAGGTATTCAGGGCAGAGCTGCTGTTAGCGTAGCGACGAATCATATGTTTGTATGTTTGTGTGCCCGGGCGGAGGGCGGGAATCTAAACAGATCGCCTTGACTATAATAAAGTCACTTTAACACCATTATGTGGTATTTAAAGTAGGGGTTAAATATATTCTAATATATTGACGACTATATTTTGTTACTATATTACTTGCGGTGCCGTGGTGTAGACAGTATGGTATTGCTTGGTAAGAGTATTCAGAAATAGAGAGCGAAGTGGTCTATCGTTATCTTAATTTTCCTTATCGATTGCCATTTTAATTTCGTAATTCGATAATGTAATTATCATTTGGGCAGTTTTATTTTAAATCAAAACGAAGTATCTATATATCGAAATAAAATCGTGAACAAACCGTTTCAGTAACTTTTAAAATAAGTCATGACTGAAGCTACAAATTCAATGACCATTAAAACTAGCACTTCTGCAAAACTAACCTTTATGAGCGGTGTGTAACACTATATTACCTTCTACATAATAAAAGAATTCATATAGAGAGTTGTAGTGCGGTTTTTTTGAAATTTTCTTCGATGTATCAAAATACTGAAGTGGTTAGTAAGTAATACCAGGAAAGTAATTTATTTAAACAATAGCGACGTACTAATAAACTTTCCTTTATTTTAGTTCTATTCTTATAGGGATAATAAAAGCCTAAACTTTTAAGAAATCTTAAGTATACTTTTTCAATTATAATTATTATTAGTCATTTAAAGCGGGTAATCCTATCCATATGGGTGCTTCTTTTCTAGTAAGCACTCTCTTTCCACTGCTTACTTATAAGCCTTCTCTTTAAAATGTTTAAAGTTTTGTGTATCATTGTTCATACATAAAATATTTATAGATATCTGTTGATATACTCATAATATATCCTAGTGGGTATTTTACATTTCGTTAATTCTAAAGTTACTGATTATATTATCACGTAAAGGTCCAAAAACATCTATTTCATTTGTAATTAATACAGGTATTAGATACATGTATAAACTATAGGTAAAAAATCAAAAGTATTAAAAATACCCTTTAAAATTAAAATTTAATTTAAGTACGCCAAAAAGAATAAATCACCTTTTCATTTAACTTTCACTATCAAGTTAAGCAATCTTAGAGAGTTCTTTCATATATCACACATAATGTAGAAAGACATAAGGAAATTATTCCACCATTTTCATAAGTCCGCCATATTGGAATTGATTTTTTTGAAAACGTTTTTCAAAAATGGTTTCTAATCCTAAGTGTGGAATAACACTTTAAAAATAGTAAATATAAATAAATTTTATATCTCAAATTAACCATTTTATGTAATATTATTAAAATAAGGCGCAAGAAGTATAATAAGATTCATAGACGTAAGAAAAATGTAATCTTGACATCTATTTGCCTCCACCTTACACATGATCAACAACTAAACGACAAAAAAACAACATTAATACTTTAAAGTCACCTTCCTTTCAAAATATTCCCCCCTTGTGCTCTGTTATACACTGCCCAAAATTTTACCATTCTATATCAAGTAGGTCCACTCATTCTATTTAACTTGTTATGTACCTCTGTATGTAACTAAGTATGTTTGTATAGTTTAAATCCTTCAACTCAATTTGGAAGTGGATATCTTTAACAAATTAAACAGTAATTATGTAGGTATACGTTTAGTTTGGATGATCGCCATTCAAACTAATCGTATACTATATATGTTATCAAAATCTGACATGGTAAAGCACCTCAGATGAATATCATATGAATAACACCTACAACAAGAATATCAAACGAAAGGGCTTACCGCGAAAAATTTGAAAAAAATATTGACGACATTCCAAATCAAATATGGCGGACTTATGAAGATGGTGGAATAAGTTCCTTATGTCTTTCTACATTATGTGTGATATATGAAAGAACTCTCTAAGATTACTTAACTTGATAGTGAAAGTTAAATGAAAAGGTGATTTATTCTTTTTGGCGTACTTAAATAAAAGTTTAATTTTAAAAAGTGTTTTAGTTCTTTTTATTTTTTACTTATAGTTTAATATGTGTATCTAATACCTATATTAATAACAAATGAAGTAGATTTTATTTGAACCTTTAAGTGATAATATAATTACTAACTTTAGAATTAAAGCAATGTTATTAATAAGCGGAAATTAACTACATAAAGAATACCCAATAGGTTATAAGGTCTAAGTACAAACTTGTTAAAGAAAATAAAGAATTTTTATTTTTATTTATTTTATTTTATTGTTGTATCTAGAATGAGAAAAATATAATATCTTAATAATATCTTCGTTCTAAAATGAGAAAAATAATCGTTTTTATTTTACATTATTAACAAACAATAAAATATACTTAGGTATTATAGTAAGTATTCTCAGTAGGGCTTTATAATCAACCAAAGCCCGCTCTACGATTTCGTGTGGATGTTGTTTCAGGTATTTTATTCTCTATGGATTCCATTGTTAAAGTAGATTTCTCATATTTCTTTAATTCCTCTTTTAAACAAAATTTTCATCTGTAAGCCGTTTCATTGTTTGTTTTTATTAGCAATTAGTATTGCAATATCTTCATTTGTCTGTATTTTTACATCTTTCTTAGCTACAGTATTCTTTTTATTGACGGTCTCATTCCATTTTGTTGAGAATATTTAGCTTTTTGATATATTGAAATGTATTACGTTAGTCACCTATAAAATAAGAGAAAATAGACCTCACGGCACGTTTTTGCACGGTGAATAATTGATTATTTATGAATTTATCGTGAGTCACAACAGGCCTCATATCGAGGCTTTAGATAGAACCTTAAAAACCTTGATATTTACTAGATTTAGATTAGAATTTTTTTACAGGACAGGCAAGTTAATCGAGCGTGCGGGTCACGTGATGGTAAAAGGTCACCACCACCCACGGCCCCGTGTAACACCAGGGGAGCTACAGAAGCATAGCCGAAGAAAGTAGATAGTTAAATTCAGGCAATATTCCCTGATCTTGAAAATCTCAGCCATTTTCCACAATTCTTCTACGAAATAAAAACAATCTAAATCAAAAACTTATGACCCAAATAAGAACTTATTTTGGCTAATATACTAAAATTAAGGGAGGAACACTATTAACTGAAAGATAATAGTATTCCTCCGATTTTAACGTCAAATCGTCGTATTCAAGCGAAAAAAGTCCAATTCGCGGCTCTTACTGGAACCGTCCCAGTGCTCTAATCACTTAAGTGACATAATGGCAAGACACGGTGTTCAAGTCCCATTATGCTTAGATTTTTAATATTAACTATGTTATACGTTTCCTAAGTCTTTTTCTCCTGTGTTAATAATATTCTTTATAGTTAATAATATCTTTTAAATATGAAATCAAAAAAATGTTCGCCATTTAATATTTCACAGTTCTACCGTTTTGGCGTGCAGCAAGTTACAGTTTCGATGTTAATTTAACCCTTAACTTGGTAAGGTACATTAGACTGTACATACATTTCAAAAAAAATTTACTGGTTAAATAATAATATTTTTTTGTTTTGTTTTTATTAAAAATATTACTAAATAATTTAGAATTAGTAGAAAAATATTTTCGTTGTTGCAACACTGAACAACACATGTCAAATTCAAAATGGCTTCGAAACAACAAAGTGTTGGCGGGACCCGGGTAAGTTTTTGCGTTATAAATTACTTTTTAGCTCAAAAACTAATAAAAAATGGTGTGTTATTTGATCTAAAAACTATGTATTACTCAAAAAGTGGTTTTATGCGTTACTGTCTCAATTTTTATGGCCGATTTTGGTTGAAACAAATGTATGTACACTGCACTGCACGTTGCCAATAACGCACTAAAATACTAAAAATGTTTTTGTTTTTCAACGAATCGGCAGTTTTTGTTTATTTATTTTTTTACCTTCTCATAAAAACTGTCTGCTTTGAACTTTTTTTTTTCTTTTTCCGCCTGCAGAACTTACAACTAACTCGCGCCCATAAGATCTTGGCTTTGGTACCCGCTCAAAACGCATGCTCTGACGATAGTTCCACATCTGATGAGGAAGCAAATGCTTATATACCGCCTTCACCAGATACCTCTGATCCACCTTCAATAGCATCATCACTAGAAGCACTTAATTTGCTTGATACTTCAACTGACTCCAACAACGAACAGCATGATATACCCATTACTTTACCACTCACACCAACATTTGATGAAGTTTTTCCATCGCCGAATACAAGTAACTACAATGTTATACCCACATTGAACTCCATCCAATCTTTGCCATCTCCTTCTGTTGAACTATCATCTCCCCAGCCTAGCACCAGCGGACAGCAGTTACTACTTACCAGGTCCAAGCGTAAAAAACAACAAAGACTGTAGTGACCAAAAAAGTAAAGGTTCAGAAATTCGCCCTAAATTATCAATGGTCAAAAGCAGTATTTCGTCACAATGTATCTCTTGAAGAAAACTTATACAATCTCCATCAAACACAAATAGAGACAGTACTGGATTATTTTTATTTCTTTTTTTCTCCTGACTTAATTACTGACATTGTTTATAATACAAATTTATATGCAGTTGAACAACTAGGTCGATCTATTCAGCTGACAGAAGATGAGATTAAAAGCTTCCTGGCCATTCAAATCATGATGGGTATAGTACAGATGCCAGCTTATACTGACTATTGGGCAAGAAAAACAAGATACCCTCTCATTGCTGATCTTATGCCTCTCAAAAAGTATCAACAAATACGTCGATATATTCATTTTGTTGATAATACTTTGGAAGATTCAGACTGTTATTTCAAGATTCGCCCCCTAATGGAGAAAATACGCAAAAATTTTCTGAAAATTGAAGAAGAAGGAAAATATTCCATTGACGAGATGATGATACCTTATAAAGGTCGTAAAGTAGGTAAACGAAAGCAGTACGTAAAAATGAAACCTAAGAAATGGGGGTTTAAGAATTTTGTCCGTGCGGGTATCATCTACGATTTTATTCTGTATGGTGGCGACGATACCTTTCGTGGACTGACTTTTTCAGAGAAAGAAGCTACAATTGGTTTAAGAGGTATGGTAGTGCTTGCATTGTGTCAAACTATAAAGAAAAAGCCGGCCATTGTGTATGCTGATAACTTTTTTATGTCGCCTGAACTAGCATATACTCTGCGGGAAGAATACGGGATCCTTAGTCTAGGAACAATAAGGACTAATCGTCTCAGAGGCTGTCAAGAGTTATTGCCAACTGACAAACAATTAAAAAAGAAGAAACGCGGTTCTAGCGCCCAGGTGGTTTGCAATAAGAATAAGTTGGCAGTCGTAAAGTGGAACGACAATAAAGTGGTTACACTTATTAGCACCTACATAGACTCGTACCCCTTAGAAACAATCAAACGATACGATAAGGATGAGAAAAAGAAAGTAGATGTAGAATGTCCTCAAGTGGTCAAACATTACAACAAACATATGGGAGGGGTCGATTTAGCAGATATGTTGATATCGTTATATAGAACTCCCTTCAAAAGTCACCGTTGGTACTTGGGAATATTTTCACAACTTGTTGATATGTGTATAAATAACGCTTGGCTCCTACATAGAAGAGATGGGAAGAAGACTTCATTGAAAGATTTCAGATTTGAATTGTTTGATGGGTTGTCTAAGTCTAATAGAATAGGAACAAACCAAAACGTTACAGACGATATAGACGAGAATCTGAAAATCCATAAACCAGTCTCAGTCCGACCAACTGATAGCGTCAGATTTGATAACACAGGTCATCTTCCAGAAGCAGGTAATGAAACAATGCGTTGCAAATATTGTAAGAGTGGAAGAACATCTGTCTACTGTATAAAATGTAACGTACATTTGTGTTTTGTTGTGGGAAAAATAAAACGTAATTGCTTTCGTAATTTTCACCTAAAATAATAAAGAATAATTAAAATATTTCCTCCTTTTTTTGAAATAAATTTATAATAACCTGAATAATGTAATTCATTATTGTCGTTGGTAGTGTACACCAAATTGTACAAACAATTTATTTATAATATTTCTGTAAAATTGGCAGTGTACATTGTGATGTACTTAAGTTTTCTCGAAACCTAGAATACCTAGATTTTTATTTTTATTTTTCTCAAGTTGTCCATTCATAAATTAAACAAAATTTATCAATAATTTCCTTTTTTTTCATATTTTTAGTTCTTGCCAAGTAAAGGGTTAAATATGATTTTTTTTTAAATATTTTATTTTATTTTATTTTTTTATGTGTAATTTAAGTTATGTATTTCACAATTACTTAATTTCACTTTCGAACTTCTTTTTTTAGTTTTGTATTATTTCATTATGCTTGTCGAGTTAGTCTATAAGTGAGGTATACAATTATTGTCATTGATATGTAAGAATGTCTAGAATAAGTAGCAACATTGTATGCAACATTGGCTTCCTATTCAATAAAAATAAAATATTAAACAAAATAAATAATAGTTTAATTAGTTTTATTGTACATCACAAAAAAGAGAATTAAGCGTATAAGAAATTCAGACATTTTCAAAGTTGGATGATTTGTTTTCTTTTAAGATGATTTGTTTTTGACACACGAATCACACATGTAAAAATAATTTTGCCAGTCCTCTTTCGCTTTGCCGATCGTCGTCAGGTTTTCTGAAATCTGCAATATAATTACGTTTAATGTTACACTTTTGTTGACATAACGATCGTTTATAATTTCATCTTTAGTCATTTATATTTAATAATAATACTTTGTCAAGTCACTATAATAATACTTTGTCAAGACACTCCGTACTTCGCTTTCTGCCCAAATTCAAGTTATTTACATTACTTACGAAGAAAGATGTAATTAATCAGAAAAATCTGAATCATCGGACGGCGGTAAATTCTCTTTCTTATGCTTTTTAGTTCTCTTTATCATTTTTATTTGCTGACGAGTACGAAGCATTTTACTTTCATCGGCGCATTTTGTTGTTATGTTAGTTCTGAAAATAGGCATTATTAATATTTCATTTACGTTACAAAATAAAATTTAAAGTATTCCATAAAATAAAATATGAAAAAATTTCGCACCTCACTAAATTTTCTGGCACCCCACACCTCTCCACAACTGTTTGAACGATATCATTTACTAATGCTACATCTAATTTTTTTTTGGCTGGCTTGTTGGGAAAAGCTGGTGAAGGCTTACCAGTCAATGAATGAGTAGCCAACACCCTATAAACAAATAAATAAATTTATTTTAATGGATCTAAGACATCGTGATAGTTTTATTAAATATCTATTATAGTCATGGGGGCTACTTACTGTCTCGAAAATACTGCAGTTAACAATTTTCGAGTCGCACTTGAGTGACAAGACCAGTCTACAGACTTTAGGAGGCGTGCTGGAACTTTTGCATTTCCATCACCAATAGGAACCTGGAAAAGGTATGTTTTATTTTATTTAATACTCACTGCACTATTCATGCTTTGGCAATAGTCATGTAAGTTAGTCGTACCATATCGGTGTTAGAGCTTTGAATTTCCTTGTGCTGTGTTGCTTTCTTATAATTGATATGTCCTTTTTCATTCGCGGCGTTTTCATGAGAGCTCTACAAATATTTCAATACAACTTAAATAATTTTTCAATATATAATATTATGAAAAAATAATTTATATTGATTAAAAATACTTACTGATTGGGCGATGCTAAGCGACGTGTTAGTACGTCTGTTACATTTTCGCAAAGACACAGAGGTCTTTTTCGGTGATCCAGAATGACGTTCAGTAAAGAAATCTGTAGCCGAGAATCTATCTTCGTAACTTTGAAGTCGCTTCTTAAGGGACAAATTTTCGATAGAAAGATGCTTTATTAGTTTTTCTTCTTTTTGCAGCAACACGGGTATGGAATCTGTTTGAGTTTCAGCGTCGCGTAGTTTTCCATTTTTTAAATCACTATTTTCTGTTTTTTCTATAGAATTGTTCCATTTGGCTAAAAATTTAGATTTCGGGGTGCTACTTTTTGGCAAGTCCTTCATCTAAAAATGATGTTAATGCGTTACAGACAAATTGTAAAAACATAATAATTTGTTATCTACTGTATAGTAGTAATATCAGTAGCAATCCAAAATTAATCAAAATTTAAAATAACATTTAAACTAACATTTATATCAAAATATAAGGTTTACAGAAATTTATGAATAAAAAATGTGGCTCGTTTAAAATCCTTTAACGACGAGTTTGACGACTTGATTATAATTTTCGGTATATAAATAACTTTATAAATAATAAGACATACGTACTTTATATGTTGTCGAATATTAAAAAAATAAACGTACCGGTGAACTGATGAAAGTCCCAAAAATTGACGGTTTGTCAACTTTCTCGCGAGCTGAAAAGCAAAATAAATTACTTAAAAATTAAAAAAGTAAAAAAAATAATAATAAAATACATTTAAGTCTATTTATATTGTAAATTTAAGTTATACAAATAATTCTTAACAAAATTGTAAAGTTACATGTTTCTGTATGTCCACTAAGATAAGCATGAAGATCCAATAACGCTTGGGCTGCCTCTAGTTCCGTCTGCTTGGGTACGAAAGAAGTCATTTTTATTTTAAAATCGAAGGAATTACAAAATTTCAACAATTTATTTGTTTCTAGGTGCTCACAAGATCACTAAACACAAACTGACTAGTCTCGCGAAATTAGTTGTGTTACTTTACAAAGATGACGGTGGAGGGGTTGGTGTCCAAGCATCAGCCCTCTCATTGTATCGTACTCAGGTAAACAGCGGACAATCACTAGTTCATTTAAATCTCTTTCTTTTGTTTCTGTGTACTTTTTACAGCAGATTAGAGATAGAAATTGGAAAGAATAAAATTAGGGCTGAAAATATTTATATCCGTTTATTTACATATTTTAAGGTAGTCTATAAATATGTAAGCACTAGGATTTTGAAATTAGTATAGGCGTCTATTTAATATTTATCTAATAAACAACTAGATTTAATGATTTTATTAAAATATTTTATGACACTTTCTTAAATAAATTAGACATAAGATGGTAATGTAAATCAGTACCTATAATAATAATAAATAGGTATGTTGTTGTATCTATTGAAAAAATAAGAGAAATTCCACATTTCACAATTCATAAGGATTTCTCACTTTTTTGACATGAAAACTATGAAAAGGCGTATATTAATTCCAATATTTTTATGGGAGAATACTCGTAGTGCACCTGATATTGAACTTATTATGGACGTTAATTTAGAACTGTTTAAGACAAACAACCCTACGATACAACATATTTGTGTAACTTGGAGTTACCTTGGTTTTATCAGCGCGCGCTAAGATAGCTCTCAGAGGGCAGATTCTCAGCCGACTTAATTGATATGTATCGTTATATTGAGACCAAATTATAAATTGCTGCCCAAATGTTGTTCGTATTTACGACCTATAATACTGTAAAATTTTATCTAAATCAAACATACATCCTCAGAAACTTTTGCTTTTATAAAATTAGTAAGAAGACTATCGACACTGTAAGCCAACCGCTTTACACATGCCGCACATTAGTGCGTGCGTGTCATTTGACGTTATTATTTTAAAACGACACTAAATCCATGCATATTGGCAGAAATCAAATACTTTTTTCTCCTTCTACTTGAGTTCTATTTAACTGTCCTCGCTATTTTATACGGGCGACAGAAAGAGTGTGTTAAAAATTATGTAACGTTTTTATTAAATTCTTTAAGGTTTTTGACTATATGCTCAATGAAAATTTTGATACATTTTGATTAATGTCCGCTTAGAAACGCCAAATAACAAAAGGAAGCACATTGTCTATGACACTGTGTACATTTGTAACAAAATCGATTTCCTTTATTTAAGAATATGTTATAATTATACATTTGAATTGGTATGGAGACCAATATATTATGCCGTCAATTGGTTTGTCGTTATAATTAGTTTGTGAGTATAATGGTCTCACAAACCAATCTGCGACATATAATGGTCTAAAGAACCAATCTACGACCTACCTCGGTCTAATGAACCAATAAACATATAGATATATAATAGTCCCACAAAGTAATATACGACTTATAATGGTCTACTAAACTAAACTATAATATATAATGGTCTCACAAACCAATTCAAATATATAATTATAACAAATTCTTAACAAAATACGCGTAAAAACAACGTAAAGAAATATTGTAAGTAATTTTAAGTATCGAGATATGTATTTAAAAGTGTATTAAGCGCATTAACCTCATTGAAGGATCCTTACACTGACGGAACAAATAACTAATAATTGTTCGTTTGCAAAGGCATTGTAAGTAACATATACGTTCGATGTTCCGTTGCGTCTCGGAGGGTTCACTCTGAGGTTGGTCGGGTCCGCCGATCGATCTAAATTCACGGCATATGGCGGGGAGGGGGCCATTAAGCTATTTTCCCTTCTGTTATTACTACCAGCAAAGCATACTTATAACAGAGGGTTAAATAAGACGTATCTTTGGCTTCCCTTTCAAAAACTGGAGGTGATTACAACGGAATATCTTACATATTACAATCTCTTACTTAATACTTAATCTCTTCTGAAAGTTTTATATCCCTTCTTATGATAATAGGTAGATATTAGCATTTCTTGACACTGTTGCCTCTGAATCTCTAAAAGTTCTTGAGTTATTGCGAACACGGCGATATTGAGTCCTTCCGCGTGACGTATCATGAGCCAAGGCATGATTTTATAAATATTGTATTCATATATACTTTATGAGGAGGGGATGAACCTTACACTATTTATTCTAGACAGATTCTTACATATCTATGATAATAATTGTATTCCTCACTAATAGGCTTACTCGACAAACATAGTAAACTAAAATACAAATATGAAAACTAACAAAAAGGAAATCGATTTCGTTACAAAGCTACACAGTGTCTAAGACAATATGCCTCCTTCTGTCATTTGGTGTTTCTAAGCGGAATGTTTAAGGATAAGGTAAGTTACAATTCAGGCTTATTGTATTGATGTGTTGAAATTTATTATAATTTGATGCTTTTACCGACGTCTTATGGATACTATAGTATCGGTTTTAGTTAGTACAAATGCTTAGAAGGTTTTTTGCTTTAATTGTTGATGTAGATTACTGATTTACATAAATTTACTATTTCCAATTATCAGCATGTGTCAATAATAATTTTATAGTTCATTGTTCGGTTTTATAAACCTTTGTGGTCCTACGGTCTTTGCTGAACTGGTAGATGTTTAAATTAAGTTGATCATGGCGGAGTTATCAGTAATTGACGCAATATCGATTATAGAGTTACAATTCGCCGATAATTGGTTGAGATTTGAGTTTATACATTTTTTGATAAAAATAAATCCAGAGATTCAGAAAACGTTTCTTTAATTTGAAACGTAAATAAAAAGAAACCAAAGGATGTAAATAAAATATTAACAGTACAGTCAGACACTGACAAAAGCTTGCAGACTAAAAAGAATGATACCGATGTTAACAACCTCCATCACTTCTAAAACTTTCTTCTCCGACCAATTTACCTGATGGAACAAGTTCCTTTCTGACTACCCCGCAAGGATAAAGTACATCGTACGTCGCGAATGGCAGCGGGCGGAGGGCGGGTATCTAAAAAGATCGCATTGACTATTCTAGAGTCACTTTAACACTATAACGTGGTATTTAAAGTGGCTTTTAATTAAATTCTAACATAATGACAACTGTACTGTATTGTTTGGTACGAGTAATTAGAAGTCGAAAGCAAAGTGGTCTATCGTTATCTTAACTTTCCTTATCGATTATCCTTTTATTTTCGTAATTAGATAATATAATTATAAATTTGGGCAGGTTTTTTATAAACCAAAACGAAGTATCTATATATCGAAATATAATCGTGAACAAACCGTTTGAGTTACTTTTAAAATAAGTCATGACTGAAGCTACAAATTCTTTGACCATTAATACTAGCACTTCTGCAATAACAACCTTTATGAGCGGTGTGTAACACTATAATACCTTGTACACAATACAAGAATTCATAAAGAGAGTCGTATTTCGGTAGCTTGAAATTTTCTTTGATGTATCAAAATATTGAAAATGTTAGTAAGTAATACCAGGAAAGTAATTTATTTAAACAATAGCGTCGTACTAATATACTGTCCTTTATTCTAGTTCTATTCTTATAGGGATAATAAAAGTCTAAACTTTTAAGAAATCTTAAATATATGTTTTCATTTATAAATATTCTTAGTCATTTAAAGCAGGTAATCCTATCCATATGGGTGCTTCTTTTCTCGTAAGTATACTGATAAGCCTTTTCTATGAAATGTTTAACGTTTTGTGTATCATTGTTCATACAAAAAATATTTATAGATATCTGTTGATATACTCGTAATATAACATAGTAGGTATTCTATACATAGTTAATTACGCTTATTAATTACATTTCGTTAATTCTAAAGTTACTGATTATATTATCACTTAAAGGATCAACACAAAAACTATTTTATTTGTAATTAATATAGGTATTAGATACATATATTAAGTTTAATATATGTATCTAATACCTGTATGAATAAGTAAAAAATTAAAAGTACTAAAACACTTTTTAAAATTAAACTTTTATTTAAGTACGCCAAAAAGAATAAATCACCTTTTCATTTAACTTTCACTATCAAGTTAAGCAATCTAAGCGAGGTCTTTCATATATCACACATAATGTAGAAAGACATAAGGAACTTATTCCACCATCTTCATATATCCGCTATATTGGATTTGAATAATGTCAATATTTTTTCAATTTTTTCACAGTAAGCCCTTTCATTTGATATTCTTGTTGTAGGTATGATATTCATATGATATTCATCTTAGTTGTTCCAACATGTCAGATTTTGATAACACTTATAATGCATCGCCATCCAAACTAAACGTATACCTACATAATTACAGTTTTATTAGTTGAAGATATCCACTTCGAAATTACAATTATGTACAAACATACTTAGTTACATACAGAGGTACATAACAAGTTAAATAAACGAGTGGACCTACTTGATATAGTATGGTAAAATTTTGGCCAGTGTATAACAGAGCACAAGGGGAGAAGATTTTAAAATATTAATGTAAAATCGTTTAATAGTTGATTATGTGTAAGGTGAGAAGCAAATAGATGTCAAGATTACATATTTCTTACATCTATGAACTTTATCATATTCGTTAAGCCCTATTTATTCTTTATGTATATATTTACAATTCTCTTATTTTATATGTATATTTGTACAAATGTAAGTATAAAATAGTATTAGATGTTTCAATAGCTTGGCCAATACGGTCTAATATTTATTTATTTTCATTTATTTATTTATTAGAAGACCGAAGACGAACGTTACATGCTTTATCCCTTGTGGGGTCGTCAGAAAGGAACTTGTTCCATTAGGTAAATTGGTCGAAGAAGAAAGTATCGGAAGTGATGGAGGTTGTGATGGAGGTTGTTAACATCGGTATCGTTATTTTCAGTCTGCAAGCTTTTGTCAGTGCCTGACTGTACTAGGACCAGCACGAAATAGCTTCTACGGTTTTAATTTCGTAATCTGAGCAGTCGTTATGTAATTTAAGATTTTATTTATATCCTTTGGTGTCTTTTTATTTACGTTTCAAATTAAAGGAACGTTTTCGGAATCTCTGGATTTATTTTTATCAAAAAATGTATAAAGCCAAATCTCAACCATTTATCGGCGAGTTGTAACTCTATAATCGATATCGTGTCAATTACTGATAACTCCGCCGTGATCAACTTAATTTAAACATCTACCAGTTCAGCAAAGACCGTAGGACCACAAAGGTTTATAAAACCGAACAATGAACTATAAAATTATTATTGACACATGCTGATAATTGGAAATAGTAAATTTATGTAAATCAGTAATCTACATCAACAATTAAAGCAAAAAACCTTCTAAGCATTTGTACTAACTAAAACCGATACTATAGTATCCATAAGACGTCGATAAAAGCATCAAATTATAATAAATTTCAACACATCAATACAATAAGCCTGAATTGTAACTTACCTTATCCTTAAACATTCCGCTTAGAAACACCAAATGACAGAAGGAGGCATATTGTCTTAGACACTGTGTAGCTTTGTAACAAAATCGATTTCCTTTTTGTTAGTTTTCATATTTGTATTTTAGTTTACTATGTTTGTCGAGTAAGCCTATTAGTGAGGAATACAATTATTATCATAGATATGTAAGAATCTGTCTAGAATAAATAGTGTAAGGTTCATCCCCTCCTCATAAAGTATATATGAATACAATATTTATAAAATCATGCCTTGGCTCATGATACGTCACGCGGAAGGACTCAATATCGCCGTGTTCGCAATAACTCAAGAACTTTTAGAGATTCAGAGGCAACAGTGTCAAGAAATGCTAATATCTACCTATTATCATAAGAAGGGATATAAAACTTTCAGAAGAGATTAAGTATTAAGTAAGAGATTGTAATATGTAAGATATTCCGTTGTAATCACCTCCAGTTTTTGAAAGGGAAGCCAAAGATACGTCTTATTTAACCCTCTGTTATAAGTATGCTTTGCTGGTAGTAATAACAGAAGGGAAAATAGCTTAATGGCCCCCTCCCCGCCATATGCCGTGAATTTAGATCGATCGGCGGACCCGACCAACCTCAGAGTGAACCCTCCGAGACGCAACGGAACATCGAACGTATATGTTACTTACAATGCCTTTGCAAACGAACAATTATTAGTTATTTGTTCCGTCAGTGTAAGGATCCTTCAATGAGGTTAATGCGCTTAATACACTTTTAAATACATATCTCGATACTTAAAATTACTTACGATATTTCTTTACGTTGTTTTTACGCGTATTTTGTTAAGAATTTGTTATAATTATATATTTGAATTTGTTTGTGAGACCATTATATATTATAGTTTAGTTTAGTAGACCATTATAAGTTGTATACTACTTTGTGGGACTATTATATATCTATATGTATATTGATATTGGTTCATTAGACCATTATATGTCGTAGATTGGTTTGTGAGACCATTATACTCACAAACTAATTATAACGACAAACCAATTGACGGCATAATATATTGGTCTCCATACCAATTCAAATGTATAATTATAACATATTCTTAAATAAAGGAAATCGATTTTGTTACAAATGTACACAGTGTCATAGACAATGTGCTTCCTTTTGTTATTTGGCGTTTCTAAGCGGACATTAATCAAAATGTATCAAAATTTTCATTGAGCATATAGTTAAATACCTTAAATAATTTAATAAAAACGTTACATAATTTTTAACACACTCTTTCTGTCGCCCGTATAAAATAGCGAGGACAGTTAAATAGAACTCAAGTAGAAGGAGAAAAAAGTATTTGATTTCTGCCAATATGCATGGATTTAGTGTCGTTTTAAAATAATAACGTCAAATGACACGCACGCACTAATGTGCGGCCGGTGTAAAGCGGTTGGCTGACAGTGTCGAGAGTCTTCTTACTAATGTTATAAAAGCAAAAGTTTCTGAGGATGTATGTTGGATGTAGATAAAATTTTACAGTATTATAGGTCGTAAATACGAACAACATTTGGGCAGCAATTTATAATTTGGTCTCAATATAACGATACATATCAATTAAGTCGGCTGAGAATCTGCCCTCTGAGAGCTATCTTAGCGCGCGCTGATAAAACCAAGGTAACTCCAAGTTACACAAATATGTTGTATCGTAGGGTTGTTTGTCTTAAACAGTTCTAAATTAACGTCCATAATAAGTTCAATATCAGGTGCACTACGAGTATTCTCCCATAAAAATATTGGAATTAATTTACCCCTTTTCATAGTTTTCATGTCAAAGAAGTGAGAAATCCTTATGAATTGTGAAATGTGGAATTTCTCTTATTTTTTCAATAGATACAACAACATACCTATTTATTATTATTATAGGTACTGATTTACATTACCATCTTATGTCTAATTTATTTAAGAAAGTGTCATAAAATATTTTAATAAAATCATTAAATCTAGTTGTTTATTAGATAAATATTAAATAGACGCCTATACTAATTTCAAAATCCTAGTGCTTACATATTTATAGACTACCTTAAAATAAGTAAATAAACGGATATAAATATTTTCAGCCCTAATTTTATTCTTTCCAATTTCTATCTCTAATCTGCTGTAAAAAGTACAGAGAAACAAAAGAAAGAGATTTAAATGAACTAGTGATTGTCCGCTGTTTACCTGAGTACGATATAATGAGAGGGCTGATGCTTGGACACCAACCCCTCCACCGTCATCTTTGTAAAGTAACACAACTAATTTCGCGAGACTAGTCAGTTTGTGTTTAGTGATCTTGTGAGCACCTAGAAACAAATAAATTGTTGAAATTTTGTAATTCCTTCGATTTTAAAATAAAAATGACTTCTTTCGTACCCAAGCAGACGGAACTAGAGGCAGCCCAAGCGTTATTGGATCTTCATGCTTATCTTAGTGGACATACAGAAACATGTAACTTTACAATTTTGTTAAGAATTATTTGTATAACTTAAATTTACAATATAAATAGGCTTAAATGTATTTTATTATTATTTTTTTTACTTTTTTAATTTTTAAGTAATTTATTTTGCTTTTCAGCTCGCGAGAAAGTTGACAAACCGTCAATTTTTGGGACTTTCATCAGTTTACCGGTACGTTTATTTTTTTAATATTCGTTAACATATAAAGTACGTATGTCTTATTATTTATAAAGTGTTATTTATATACCGAAAATTATAATCAAGTCGTCAAACTCGTCGTTAAAGGATTTTAAACGAGCCACATTTTTTATTCATAAATTTCTGTAAACCTTATATTTTGATATAAATGTTAGTTTAAATGTTATTTTAAATTTTGATTAATTTTGGATTGCTACTGATATTACTACTATACAGTAGATAACAAATTATTATGTTTTTACAATTTGTCTCTAACGCATTAACATCATTTTTAGATGAAGGACTTGCCGAAAAGTAGCACCCCGAAATCTAAATTTTTAGCCAAATGGAACAATTCTATAGAAAAAACAGAAAATAGTGATTTAAAAAATGGAAAACTACGCGACGCTGAAACTCAAACAGATTCCATACCAGTGTTGCTGCAAAAAGAAGAAAATCTAATAAAGCATCTTTCTATCGAAAATTTGTTCCTTAAGAAGCGACTTCAAAGTTACGAAGATAGATTCTTGGCTACAGATTTCTTTACTGAACGTCATTCTGGATCACCGAAAAAGACCTCTGTGTCTTTGCGAAAATGTAACAGACGTACTAACACGTCGCTTAGCATCGCCCAATCAGTAAGTATTTTTAATCAATATAAATTATTTTTTCATAATATTATATATTGAAAAATTATTTAAGTTGTATTGAAATATTTGTAGAGCTCTCATGAAAACGCCCCGAATGAAAAAGGACATATCAATTATAAGAAAGCAACACAGCACAAGGAAATTCAAAGCTCTAACACCGATATGGTAAGACTAACTTACATGACTATTGCCAAAGCATGAATAGTGCAGTGAGTATTAAATAAAATAAAACATACCTTTTCCAGGTTCCTATTGGTGATGGAAATGCCAAAGTTCCAGCACGCCTCCTAAAGTCTGTAGACTGGTCTTGTCACTCAAGTGCGACTCGAAAATTGTTAACTGCAGTATTTTCGAGACAGTAAGTAGCCCCCATGACTATAATAGATATTTAATAAAACTATCACGATGTCTTAGATCCATTAAAATAAATTTATTTATTTGTTTATAGGGTGTTGGCTACTCATTCATTGACTGGTAAGCCTTCACCAGCTTTTCCCAACAAGCCAGCCAAAAAAAAATTAGATGCAGTATTAGTAAATGATATCGTTCAAACAGTTGTGGAGAGGTGTGGGGTGCCAGAAAATTTAGTGAGGTGTGAAATTTTTTCATATTTTATTTTATGGAATATTTTAAATTTTATTTTGTAACGTAAATAATGCCTATTTTCAGAACTAACATAACAACCAAATGCGCCGATGAAAGTAAAATGCGTCGCGCTCGTCAGCAAATCAAAATGATAAAGAGAACTAAAAAGGATAAGAAAGAGAACTTACCGCCGTCCGATGATTCAGATTTTTCTGATTAATTACATCTTTCTACGTAAGTAATGTAAATAACTCGAATTTGGGCGGAAAGCGAAGTACGGAGTGTCTTGACAAAGTATTCCCTATCGAACTGCATAGCAATGCGGGGTAAAAATGTGAAATGAAAAAAATTGTACTTGTGTAATCAGTACTAAGATATAAATGCAAAAATATTAAAATATAAACGTTCTTTATGTCAACAAAAGTTAGTAACATTAAACTTTATTATATTGCAGATTTCTGAAAAACTGACGACGATTGACAAAGCGAAAGAAGACTGGCAAATTATTTATACATGTGTGATTCGTGTGTCTCTCAGAATGGAAGTCACCCCACTTTGAAAATATCCGAATTTCTTATACGCTTAGTTCTCTTTTTTGCGATGTTCAATAAAACTAATTAAATAATTATTTATTTTATTTAATAATTTATTTTTAATAAATAGGAAGCCAACGTTGCATACAATGTTGCTACTTATTATAGACACCTTCTGACATATCTATGACAATAATTGTATACCTCACTTAAAAGCTCACCTATAAGTCCGAAAAAAGTAGAGTTCCAAAATAAATTAAATGAAGTAATTACAAAATATTTGATTTAAATTACACATAATAACAGTAAAATAAAAATATTCAAATATATAAAACAACTAATAAATTGCCATCAAAAGTGCTAGTAACTTGCTGCACGCCAAAACGGTAGAAGTGTGAAATATTAAATGGCGAACATCTTTTTGTTTTCATATGTAAAAGACATTATTAACTATAAGAAATATTATTAACACAGGACAAAAAGACTTAGAAAACGTATAACATAATTAAAATTAAAAATCTGAGCATAATGGGACTTGAACCACCGCCTCTTGCCATTATGTCAAGTGATTAGAGCACTTGGACGGACTTTTTTCTTTTGAATACGACAATTTGACGTTAAAATCGGAGGAACACTATTATCTTTCAGTTTATAGTGTCACTCCCTCAATGTTTATATATTAGCCAAAATAAGTTCTTATTTGGGTCATAAGACTTTGATTTAGATGTTTTATTTTGTAGAAGAATTGTGGAAAATGGAGCTGGAACAGGTTGATTAGCTTGTATGCAATTGTGATTAATAATGATTACTTGTGGTAATGAGTTTTATTACGAGTAAAACATTAAAAATCTGTTTTTTTGTAAATTGTTATATGTTTATTATTATTTTTTTAGTTTAATATATAGTTTGTAATATAGAAGAATGTAGAACGGTAACTCGATTCCTTTAGGAGATACATGAACTAAAGTACGAAGGTATCTACAAAGTAGCGGAGCTTGAAGCCACGTTTTGTTTAATATTGATAAAAACCTCAATCATGGCAACCAAAAGCACATCTTTGTACTTTCAATATAATTTGCAAATATCATATAAAATATTCACAAATAGCTATCTTTAACTCTATTGATTATCTTATGGCTTAAAGATGATGTTTGGAGGGGATTATATTTAAAAATATATATTTTTTTATATTTAATGAGCCATGCGTTTGACCACATCAGGCCCAGAGTAAGCAGTTGATTTGGTCTACGATAATATATGCTTGCCTAAAAGGTACTTATTTACTGTACATTTGAAGATCCCTGGATAGTATGACTTCGGAAATACAAACGTTAGCAATGCTAACAGAAAGCTGCTATATTCACAAGTCATATAGGCTGTAATTTACTAATGATTGAACAATACTATCAGTAATTATTTTATCTTTTACTTATTAGACAATAATGGGCTTCATATGTAGCTATTTGCCTAATTACTTCTCATCCAATTAAATAATTTAGATACGTTGTATATTTAATAAAAATCTATGTTATTCCTTACAAAATGATTTAAAAATAATTATCTAAGAATATAATACAGGTATTGAGGACAGGGCGGCTATTAGCGTAGCGGCGAATCATATGTACGTATGCGTACCTACATACGTCGCGAATGACAGGGGGCGGAGGGCGGGAATCTAAAAAGATCGCATTGACTATTCTAGAGTCACTTTACACCATTATGTGGTATTTAAAGTAGGGATTAATTTAATTCTAATATATTAACGACTGTATTGTATTGTTTGGTAAGAGTATTCAGAAGTCGAACGCGAAGTGATCTATCGTCATATTAGCTTTCCTTATCGATTGTCATTTTGTTTTTGTTTTTCAATAATATATCTATAAATATGGGCTGGTTTTTTTAAAAGAAAACGAAGTATTTATATATCGAAATATAATCATGAACAAACTGTTTGAGTAACTTTTAAAATAAGTCGTGACTGAAGCTACAAATTCTTTGACCATTAATACTAGCACTTCTGCAAAAACAACCTTTATGAGCGGTGTGTAATACTATAATACCTTCTACACAATAAAAGAATTCATATAGAGAGTTGTAGTTCGGTAGAGTGAAATTTTCTTTGATGTATCAAAATACTGAAAAGCTTAGTAAGTAATACCAGGAAAGTAATTTATTTAAACAATAGCGTCGTACTAATAAACTGTCCTTTATTCTAGACCTTTATTCTAGTTATGTTGATCATGTGTAAGGTGGAGGCAAATAGATGTCAAGATTACATTTTTCTTACATCTATGAATCTTATTATACTTCTTGTGCCTTATTTTAATAATATTACATAAAATGGTTAATTTGAGATATAACATTTATTTATATTTACTATTTTTAAAATGTTATTCCACACTTAGGATTAGCAAACATTTTTGAAAAAAATATCAAATCAAATATGGCGGACTTATGAAGATGGTGGAATAAGTTCCTTATGTCTTTCTACATTATGTGTGATATATGAAAGAACTCTCTAAGATTGCTTAACTTGATAGTGAAAGTTAAATATAAAGGTGATTTATTCTTTTTGTCGTACTTAAATAAAATTTTAATTTTAAAGGGTATTTTTAATACTTTTGATTTTTTTACCTATAGTTTATATATGTATCTGATACCTGTATTAATTATAAATGAAATAGATGTTTTTGGAATTTTACGTGATAATATAATCAGTAACTTTAGAATTAACGAAATGTAAAATACCCACTAGGATATATTATGAGTATATCAACAGATATCTATAAATATTTTATGTATGAACAATGACATACAAAACTTTTAACATTTCAAAGAGAAGGCTTATAAGTAAGCAGTGGAAAGAGAGTGCTTACTAGAAAAGAAGCACCCATATGGGTAGGGTTACCTGCTTTAAATGACTAAGAATATTTATAATTGAAAACATATATTTAAGATTTCAATGAGGAGGATCCGAGTACACAGATTGTCTGTGCCCGTGACGACCACACCGGAAACAGTGATCGCTCCGATCCACCCCACTGCAGAACGCCGCCACGTAACCCACCTCGTGACAGCGGAAACAACGCAGGACATGCGGCTGCAGCACTCGAACTTGAGCCGAGACGAAGCCCACGAGAAGCCTCGCCCCGCTCATCCTTTTCGCCGCCACAATGGGGCAGCGAACCCACGCTGCGCCGAGACGGGCCCGGTCCCGACGGATCTCCCCGACCTTGATGTCGCCGACTGCACAGCCACCGACTCGGCTCACTGCAGCCGCGACATCATCTGTTGTTGCAGAATCGTCGAGGCTAGAAACTCTCAACTCTGCACACTTCACTAGCCTCGACACCTGCACCTCCTCGGAGTTCAAAACTCCACGCAACCTTGTGGCGAGCGCGTCCGCCTTGTCACCGTTGTTGGTGCCGGGCAACTCCAACATCCTGGCACCAGTTTTGGCGACTCGAAAACGAAGATCACTGTTACCCAGGTCTTCGAATTTAATATTCTCTTTGACCCGAGTCAGGAAGTCGCTATACGTGACCTTGTCGGCGGCAGCTGGCTGTAGTTTCAGGGTGACCACCGCCGACCGAGGCGGACGCAGCTTTGGCTCCTTCGCCTTTTGTGTCCCCTTCGCTGGCTGAGCAGGTTGCGCCTTCGGCGCCACTTTCTTTTTCTTCGTCCCCTTGCGCGCAACGACATTCCATCCTTCGGACATGTCGTTTGGCGCCAGTGAGAGGGGACGAGGCTGTGCAGTTGTGTCCGTTTTAGGAGCACTTTTGGCCTTGCTCTTGCCCTTTGCCTTCGCGGGTTTTGTTTCTTTCGGTGCCGAATTAGCGGGTGCTACTAAGGTGGATACGGTGGGCACCACCTCTGTACGCTTCATTGCGGCTTCCCGGCATCTACCGGCCGCTAATGGTGGACGCACCAGCTTTGGTGGAAGAAGCCTGTCTTCCAGTGCTGCAAGACGTGTGTTTAGTAACGTGCCCACCTGCACCATTACTGCACGCGCCACTTCCTCCTTCGTCCCTTCCTCCACATTATCAGAGGGCTGACGTACTGCCTTGGATCGCTCCGTTTCAGCTCTCATATGCGCCATTTCCTTCCGCAACTCCGTTACCTCAGAGAGTAGACGTGCATTTGCCGCCCGCAACTGATTTACCTCTTCATTGGCCGTTCTGTTGGCCAAGATTTCCACAGCCGTGTAGATGGCACCTGCAGCCTCCTTAAGGGCCTTTGTAAACGTGCCCTTAAGGTTACCAGACTTGCTAGCCACTTTATTAATAATGCCTAGACTATCCGTTACCTGGTGCTGAAGGTCTTGCACCAGGGGGCCATCAACTCTCTGCCTTGTCAAGTCTTGGGAAATGTCCGAGAGCCTGGAACTTGCTCTGGACTGTACTGTCCGGGTAATGCCAGCTACCTCCTCCTCCGCTTGGAGCTGAAGCTCCTCGCGCCTGGCCTCTTTAATCTGCCCTGCTACTGCAACAGGTCTCACTCCTTCTCCAATATTAGTTGAGCGTTTTCCTCCACGCTTCACCGAGGCAATTCTAACTTTCGTCCTCTCTAATTCCCCTTCTCCTTCGGATGAGCCAGAATTGCTTTTAGTCGACCTCGGCCTTTTCCGGTCCATTCTGTATTGTGTCTTCGTCAATGTGGCTGAGCTGTTAGAAGCCACAGACATGAGGCTCTCAGCCTATGACTCGGAAGCCGCCCAGAAACGGCCCCGTGTTGTCGACGACAACGACACAGACCTCGATCTTCCACTAGTGCAGTCAGAAATATCGAGCCTTTCCAACACCACACGCGCCTTTCGCAGCATCGGATCTCTCCGACTTGTAGACGCCACTACATTATCACATTTGCCCATCACAGGCACCTCCACAACGCCGCCCATCTCAGGCACTGCTCTAACACCGCCCATCTCAGGCCTCTCTTCTCCGCCCTTCTCGGGCCCCTCACCGCCAACACAACAGTACTTTTTGCCCGAATCGACGGGGCAACGTGCCGTAGCACGGAGGGATTCTCCGACCTCGTTGAGGCCGGTACCCACCTGGGGTAATTGTTTTCTATTAGGTACTGCCATGTTGTTGTTTGTTTTGCTTTTCTGTCGGGGTGTGCTCCCCTAGGCCACTAAAGGTGCGCCCACACCTACTGTTTTGGTCCGCGTCGGGAGTTTGACTTCCCGGTCCACTCGCCCGCATGTGCGAGTGGTTATCCCCTATCCGCCAACCGGGGGACGCGCCCATTAGGAGACCAGCCACTCCTCTGGGAAGCTTTTGTCAGTGCCTGACTGTACTAGGACCAGCACGAAATAGCTTCTACGGTTTAATTTCGTAATCTGAGCAGTCGTTATCTAATTTAAGATTTTATTTATATCCTTTGGTGTCTTTTTATTTACGTTTCAAATTAAAGGAACGTTTTATGAATCTCTGGATTTATTTTTATCTCAAAAAATGTATAAAGCCAAATCTCAACCAATTATCGGCGAATTGTAACTCTATAATCGATATCGTGTCAATTACTGATAACTCCGCCGTGATCAACTTAATTTAAACATCTACCAGATCAGCAAAGACCGTAGGACCACAAAGGTTTATAAAACCGAACAATGAACTATAAAATTATTATTGACACATGCTGATAATTGGAAATAGTAAATTTATGTAAATCAGTAATCTACATCAACAATTAAAGCAAAAAACCTTCTAAGCATTTGTACTAACTAAAACCGATACTATAGTATCCATAAGACGGTAAAAACATCAAATTATAATAAATTTCAACACATCAATACAATAAGCCTGAATTGTAACTTACATCCTAAAAGATTCCGCTTAGAAACACCAAATGACAGAAGGAGGCATATTGTCTTAGACACTGTGTAGCTTTGTAACAAAATCGATTTCCTTTTTGTTAGTTTTCATATTTGTATTTTAGTTTACTATGTTTGTCGAGTAAGCCTATTAGTGAGGTATACAATTATTATCATAGATATGTAAGAATCTTTTTAGAATAAATAGTGTAACGGTCATCCCCTCCCCATAAAGTATATATGAATACAATATTTATAAAATCATGCCTTGGCCCATGATACGTCACGCGGTAGGACTCAATATCGTCGTGTTCGCAATAACTCAAGAACTTTTAGAGATTCAGAGGCAACAGTGTCAAGAAATGCTAATATCTACCTATTATCTTAAGAAGGGATATAAAACTTTCAGAAGAGATTAAGTATTAAGTAAGAGATTGTAATATGTAAGATATTCCGTTGTAATCACCCCCAGCTTTTTCAAGGAAAGCCAAAGATACGTCTTATTTAACCCTCTGTTATAAGTATCCTTTGCTGGTAGTAATAACAGAAGGGAAAATAGCTAAATGACCCCCTCCCCGCCATATGCCGTGAATTTAGATCGATCGGCGGACCCGACCAACCTCAGAGTGAACCCTCCGAGACGCAACGTGTAACGATTATCTCCTCCCATATAGTATATATCATTAATATAATTATAAAAACATGCCTTGGCTCATGATACGTCACGTGGTTAGGACCCATTTATTGTTGTATTCGTATGTAACTAAAGATCTTTTAGAGATTCAGAGGTAACAATGTTAAGAAATTTCAATCGCAATATATTAAATTTATATAATTAGCCATCAGAAGATAATCTCATTTATTATATATTTGCCATCAAAAGGTATCGACTCGTACATGAATTTATTTGCCATCAGATAGGGTTTTTCATATTTGTAATATCTTTCATTAACGTTCCATTGAGATCACCAACGGCTCGTCCGAGGAAAAGCCGAAAGCGCGTCCTACCTTTCTCCCACATATAATGAACCATTGGAGGTAATCATAGTAAGAGAAAAGGTAGCCAAAGCGGCCCCACCCCGCCGCTAGCCGTGAATTCCGACCGACCGTGATTCTTAAAACCTTGGTATTGAACCCTCCGGGACGCAACGCAGTGGAACAGTTAACGTATATGATACTTACAATGCCTTTGCAAACGATCAATTATTAGTTGCCTGTTCGATAGTTTATTATAAGATAGATTTGTGATGATGATTGGTTTGTGAGACCAATATAAGCCGTTGATTGGTTTGTGAGACCAATATAAGTCGCGGATTGGTTTGTGAGACCAATATATATCGTCGATTGGTTTGTGAGACCAATATAAGCCGTGGATTGGTTTGTGAGACCAATACATGATGATGATACGTCGATTGGCCTGCCAGACCAATATTACATTCCGGTTTGCATATCAGTTCAGACGCACAACCGCTAGGCGGCCGATTTGTGTTATATTCACGCACAGCACATACGTAGCAGCCGTTTGTCAAAACTAACAATTAAACTCGGTTAGGTGCCACCGACATCAGATATCAGCCATAGATTCGCCGAACACTGACAGTCGTGTGTCACATTATGCGTTCTATTACCAAACAAGGCGCTAGACTAACAGTCGAACACCATTACGTACTACAGCATTTCGTGAGATAATAGTACAGCACTCCTCTCAAGGACGCCACTAAAACATACTGCGAAACGCATGAGACATATAAGTGTCACATAACCATTAATCCCACACCAGGGGTGTAAAACGAGATAGAAACAAATTATATCTAAACCCGACGCCGTACAAGTATCGCATGCGCAACGTAAGACAATGTCAAAGAAGATACAAGTCGTGCCACCGACATCAGTTACCAATAAGCTATAAAGCTCACTGAACCCCGACAGTCGTGTACCACAAGTTATATCAACGTCTGTCATCATACAACTATCGCCGTTGCAACTCAAGACAGCAGCAGTCAAGATATAATCATCCAACATCGCCATAGCCGTTCACCTAAGCCAAGGATATTAGCCTCAGTGATGCCGAGCAATATTAGGTTGCGCCACCGACATCAGTTATCAGTAAGGTATGACGCTCACCGAACCCCGACGGTCGCGTGTCGCAAATTATATCAACGTCCGATGCCGTACAAACATCGCTCATGCAACGCGAGACAGCACCAGACGCGATAACGCAACCAACGTCGCCATAGCAGTTCATATAAGCCAAGAATATTAGCCTCAGTGATGCTAAGCAAAATTGGGACGCGCCACCGCCGTCAGTTATCAGTAAGCTATAACGCTCACCGAATACCGACGGTCGCGTGTCGCAAATTATATCAACGTCCAACGCCGTACAAACATCGCTCATGCAACGTGAGACAGCACCAGACGCGATAACCTAACCAACGTCGCCACCGCAGTTCACCTGAGCCGAGAATATCAGCCTAAGTGATGCTAAGCAACATTGGGTCGCGCCACCAATATCAGTTATCAGTAAGCTACTACGCTCACCGAACACCGACAGTCGCGTGTCGCAAGTTATATTAACGTCCAACACCGTACAAGCATCGCGCATGCGACGCGAGACAGCATCAGTCATGATATAACCGACCAACATCTCCGTAGCAGTTCACCTAAGCTAATTATATCAGCCTCGGTGACGCCCAGCAATATTAATTTATGCCACCGACAACGAATATCAGCAAGCCATAAGCTCGCCGAACATCGAAAGTCAGGCGGCATGGTGTGTCTCTATCACATAGATCCACTATATGTATCGCCCCAAATACATATATTTATATTCTTATTAGAATTTCATTTGTATAAGATCGTGCCAATATTCGCCATAAAGCCATATATCATATTTATTTTATATGCGATACGAGTCTTTCAGCTCATCATATATGTTAGTACCTTAGTACATAAGGAGGTTGACTCGACCGCCGCATGCTGCCTCCCTATATATGCCACGCAACTGTTCTGACATTCAGGACGGTCTAACCTGAAATCTCTTTATACATTAAGTCAGAAACTGTATGAATGACGACTCGGCCCGACGACGCACGACATCGCCGACGTCGACGAGCCCGGCCGCCTTATTACATGCACAACTGCAACTTCTTATATTATACGAACGCAATCTGTTCGTTACATACTTTATTAAATATTCTTTAATTTTATTATAGTCTATTATTATTTATATTGTTATGTGTACTTTTAATGGGCATATTTGATTTAAATATTGAAACATATTTATATTTCAATATGTACGTAAGTACATACCGTTACATCCAACCCCCTAAATTCTATGAAGTTTATCGTAATAGAATTTACATATCTTTATAAGTTATTAATCAACCCCCAGTCTTTGTAACACTTCAATTAAACAACCCCCAATATGACAAAAAATATTCCATAAAATAAAATATGAAAAAATTTCGCACCTCACTAAATTTTCTGGCACCCCACACCTCTCCGCAACTGTTTGAACGATATCATTTACTAAAGCTGCATCTAATTTTTTTTTGGCTGGCTTGTTGGGAAAAGCTGGTGAAGGCTTTCCAGTCATTGAATGAGTAGCCAACACCCTATAAACAAATAAATAAATAAATTTATTTTAATGGATCTAAGACATCGTGATAGTTTTATTAAATAATCTATTATAGTCATGGGGGCTACTTACTGTCTCGAAAATACTGCAGTTAGGTTATTTTCGAGTCGCACTTGAGTGACAAGACCAGTCTACAGACTTCAGGAGGCGTGCTGGAACTTTTGCATTTCCATCACCAATAGGAACCTGGAAAAGGTATGTTTTATTTTATTTAATACTCACTGCACTATTCATGCTTTAGCATTAGTCATGTAAGCTAGTCTTACCATATCGGTGTTAGAGCTTTGAATCTCCTTGTCCGGTGTTGCTTTCTTGTAATTGTTATATTCTTTGTCATTAGCGGCGTTTTCATGGGAGCTCTAAAAATATTTCAATACAACTTAAATAATTTTTCAATATATAATATTATGAATAAATAATTTATATTGATTTAAAATACTTACTGATTGGGCGATGCTAAGCGACGTGTTAGTACGTCTGTTACATTTTCGCAAAGACTTCGACTCTAGTTCCGTCTGCTTGGGTACGAAAGAAGTCATTTTATTTTAAATTCGTAATAATTATAAATTTAAACGATTTATTTGTTTCTAGGTGCTCACAAGATCACTAAACACGAACTGACTAGTCTCGCGAAATTAGTTGTGTTACTTTACAAAGATGACGGTGGAGGGGTTGGTGTCCAAACATCAGCCCTCTCATCGTACTCAGGTAAACAGCGGACAATCAGTAGTTCATTTAAATCTCTTTCTTTTGTTTCTGTGTACTTTTTACAGCAGATTAGATATAGAAATTAGAAAGAATAAAATTAGGGCTGAAAATATTTATATCCGCTTATTTACTTTTTTTAAGGTAGTCTATAAATTTGTAAGCACTAGGATTTTGAAATTAGTGTATTAAATATTTATCTAATAAAAAACTAGATTTAATGATTTTATTAAAATATTTCATGACACTTTCTTAAATAAATTAGACATAAGACGGTAATCGTATCGTCAGCCAATTGCAGTCCACTGCTGGACATAGGCCTCCCCAAGTTTGCGCCAAACATCCCGGTCCTCCGCAACACTCATCCAGCCTGCTCCGGCAACCTTGCGTATGTCGTCAGTCCAGCGGGCCAGAGGGCGTCCTACACTACGTTTGCCAAGACGCGGTCTCCACTCCAGGACTCGTCTGCTCCAACGGCCATCGGTCCTGCGACAGACGTGACCGGCCCATTGCCACTTCAGCTTACTGATTTTGCGAGCTACGTCGGTTACTTTAGTTCTCTCACGGATAACCTCATTCCTGATTTTATCCTTGAGAGAGACCCCGAGCATAGCTCGCTCCATAGCTCGCTGAGCGACTCTAAATCTGTGGACCAGCCCTACTGTGAGTGTCCACGTCTCGGCAGCGTATGTCATTACAGGTAGGACACATTGCTCAAAAACCTTCGTCTTTAGGCTTTGCGGAATTGTTGACGTAAGGACTCGACGGAGCTTGCCAAATGCCGCCCAACCCAACTGAATCCTCCTATCCGCTTCCTTCTCGAAGTTGTGTCGGCCAAGTTGTATTGTCTGGCCTAGGTAGTTGTAGTCCTGTACAACTTCAAGAAGAACGCCTTCGACCCGCACTGGTCTCGGCATGACGTTTCTGTTGAACATAACTTTTGTTTTGTCCAAGTTCATGCCAAGACCAACACGTCGGGAGGAGGAGGAGGAGGAGGAGGAGGGGGAGGAGGACTATTTTTATTTATTTTATTTTATTGTTGTATCTAGATCTTCGTTCTAAAATGAGAAAAATAATCGTTTTTATTTTACATTATTAACAAACAATAAAATATATTTAGGTATTATAGTAAGTATTCTCATTAGGGCTTTATAATCAAGCAAAGCCCGCTCTACGATTTCGTGTGGATGTTGTTTCAGGTATTTTATTCTTCGTATTTTATTCTTGATTCCATTGTTAAAGTAGATTTCTCATATTTCTTTAATTTCTCTTTATAACAAAATTTTCATCTGTAAGCCGTTTCATTGTTTGTTTTTATTAGCAATTAGTGTTGCCATTTTCATTTGTCGGTATTTTTACATCTTTCTTAGCTATAGTATTCTTTTTATTAACGGTCTCATTCCATTTTGTTAAGAATATTTTCCGTTTTGATATATTGAAATGTATAACGTTTGTCATCTATAAAATAAGAGAAAATAGAACTCACGGCAAGTTTTTGCACGATGAATAATTGATTATTTATGAATTTACCGAGAGTCACAGGGCTCATATAGAGGCTTGAGATAGAACCTTAAAAACCTTTATATTTACTAGATTTAGATAGAATTTTTTTACAGGACAGGTAAGTTAATCGAGCGTGCGGGTCACATGATGGTAAAACGTCACCAACACCCACGGCCCCGTGTAACACCAGGGGATCTACAGGAGCATTGCCGGCCTGGTAAGTTAGTGTGTGAAAGAAAGTATATAGTTTAATTCAGGCAATATTCCCTGATCTTGAAAATTTCAGCTGCATTTTCCACAATTCTTCTACGAAATAAAAGCAATCTAAATCAAAAACTTATGACCCAAATAAGAACTTATTTTGGCTAATATACTAACATTAAGGGAGGAACACTATTAACTGAAAGATAATAGTGTTCCTCCGATTTTAACGTCAAATCGTCGTATTCAAACAAGAAAATCCAACTCGCGGCTCTTACTGGAACCGTACAAGTGCTCTAATCATTTAAGTAACATAATGGCAAGAGGCGGTGGTTCAAGTCCCATTATGCTTAGATTTTTAATATTAATTATGTTATACGTTTTCTAAGTCTTTTTCTCCTGTTATATTTTTTATAGTTAATAATATCTTTTAAATATGAAATCAAAAAAATGTTCGCCATTTAATATTTCACAGTTCTACCGTTTTGGCGTGCAGCAAGTTACAAACAGTTTCGATGTTAATTTAAATATGATTTTTTATAATTATTGAGGTATGCAATAGTTGTCATAGATATGTAAGAATGTCTAGAATAAGTAGCAACATTGTATGCAACATTGGCTTCCTATTCAATAAAAATAAAATATTAAACAAAATAAATAATAGTTTAATTAGTTTTATTGTACATCGCAAAAAAGAGAAATAAGAAATTTAGACATTTTCAAAGTTGGATGATTTATTTTCTAAGAGACACACAAATCACACATGTCTAAATAATTTCGCCAGTCTTCTTTCGCTTTGCCGTCGTCAGGTTTTCTGAAATCTGCAATATAATTACGTTTACACTTTTGTTGACATAACGAACGTTTATAATTTCATCTTTAGTCATTTATATCTTAATAATAATACTTTGTCAAGTCACTATAATAATACTTTGTCAAGACACTCCGTACTTCGCTTTCCGCCCAAATTCAAGTTATTTACATTACTTACGTAGAAAGATGTAATTAATCAGAAAAATCTGAATCATCGGATGGCGGTAAGTTTCTTATCATATCCTTTTTAGTTCTCTTTATTATTTTGATCTGCTGACGAGTGCGAAGCATTTTACTTTCATCCGCGCATTTGATTGTTATGTTTGTTCTGAAAATAGGAATTATTTATTTTTCATTTATGTTTCCCAACAATATTGAAAATATTCCATAATATAAAATATGAAAAAATTTCGCACCTCACTATATTTTCTGGCACCCCACACCTCTCCACAACTGTTTGAACGATATCATTTACTAACGTTGCATCTAATTTTTTCTTGGCTGGCTTGTTGGGAAAAGCTGGTGAAGGCTTACCAGTCAATGAATGAGTAGCCAACACTCTATAAACAAATAAATAAATTTATTTTAATGGATCTAAGACGTCGTAATGGTTTTATTAAATAATCTATTATAGTTATGGGGGCTACTTACTGTCTCGAAAATACTGCTGTTAACAATTTTCGCGGCGCACTTGAGTGACAAGACCAGTCTACATACTTTAGGAGGCGTGCTGGAACTTTTGCATTTCCATCACCAATATGAACCTGGAAAAGGTATATTTTATTTTATTTAATATTCACTACACTATTCATGCTTTGGCATTAGTCATGTAATTTGTCTTACCATATCGGTGTTAGAGCTTTGAATCTCCTTGTCTGGTGTTATTTTCTTATTTTTGCTAACTGAAGTTTTTGTACGTCTGTTACATTTTCGAAACTCCGAGGTCTTTTTCGATAATTCAGAATGACGTTCAGTAAAGGAATCTGTAGTCGAGAATTTATCGTTGTAACTTTGAAGTCGCTTCTTGAGGGATAAATTTTCAGCAGAAAGCTTTATTACTTTTTCTTCTATTTGCAGCAACACTGGTATAGAATCTGTTTGAGTTTCAGCGTCATGCAATTTTTCATTTTTTAAACAACTATTTTCTGTTTTTTCTGTAGAATTTTTCCATTTAGCTAGAAATTTAGACTTTGGGGTGCTAGTTTTAGTCGGCAAGTCCTCCATCTAAAAATGATGGTAATGTGTTAAAGATAAATTGTAAAAACATAATAATTTGCTAATTGCTATCATATATGTATATAGTAGTAATATTAGTAGCAATCGAAAATTAAGCAAAATTTTAAATAACATTTATATAAAAAATATAAGGCTTTCAAAAATTTATGAATAAAAAAAGTGGCTCGTTTAAAATCCTTTAACGACGAGTTTGACGACTTGAGCAGTTAAAATTTTGTCAATTTTTACTTATGTAACTTTTGGTATATAAATAAAACTTTAAAAATACTAAGACATGCATGTACTTTATATGTTTTTGAATATTAAAAAAATAAACGTACCGGTGAACTGATAAAAGTCCCAAAAATTGACGGTTTGTCAACTTTCTCGCCAGCTGAAAAGCAAAATAAATTACTTAACAATTGAAAAAGTAAAATATTTAACAATAAAATACATTTAAGCCTTTATTATAGATTTAAGTTATACAAATAATTCTTAACAAAATTGTAAACTTACATGTTTCTGTATGTCCACTAAGATAAGTATGGAGATCCAATAACGCTTGGGCTGCCTCTAGTTCCGTCTGCTTGGGTACGAAAGAAGTCATTTTATTTTAAATTCGTAATAATTATAAATTTCAACAATTTATTTGTTTCTAGGTGCTCACAAGATCACTAAACACGAACTTAGTTGTGTTACTTTACAAAGATGTCGCGAAATTAGTTGTGTTACTTTACAAAGATGACGTTGGAGGGGTTGGTGTCCAAACATCAGCCCTCTCATTGTATCGTACTCAGGTAAACAGCGGACAATCACTAGTTCATTTAAATCTCTTTCTTTTGTTTCGCTGTACTTTTTACAGCAGATTAGAGATAGAAATTAGAAAGAATAAAAGTACGGCTGGAAATGTTCATATCCGCTTAGTGACTTATTTTAAGGTAGTCTATAAATATGTAAGCACTTGGATTTTAAAGTTAGTGTAGGCGTCTATTTTAATATTTATCTAATAAAAAACTAGATGTAATTAAAATATTTTAATACACTTTCTTAAATAAATTAGACATAAGACGGTAATGTAAATCAGTACCTATAATAATAATAAATAGGTATTGTACCTACCTATTGTATCCATTGAAAAAAATCGAGAAATTCCACAATTCACAATTCATGAGGATTTCTCACTTCTTTAAAATGAAAACTATGAAAAGGCGTATATTAATTCCAATGCTTTTATTTAATACCCATAAGGGGAAAGAATACTCGTAGTATACCTGATATTGTACTTATTATGGATCTAAAAGTGTCTAATTATAACAAATTTATCCGTCTATCTAGTTAGCATTCTTGGAAGGTTTAGTTTAAATATCTTACATTTTCTATTTTTAAAGCTCTTCTAAAGACGGTCCGTCTTAGCTACGCCAGTGTCCATAGTGTAAGAACTAGACGATCCGAAGAATAGGATATTCTATTCTAAGTCGGTATGAATCTAAAAGTGTACATTTGATATAGTACAGACAGTTATTAGAAAATGTTAGTAATTATTTGTTTATAATTGATATCAAAGTTTTCAAAATTTACCCGTACGTTGATATTAACACGAAATAGCACAGTAATGCATAAAAAATAGTTTTAAATAATTTTCCCCAATTTTTATAATTGTCACATTAAAATTAAATAAAGGTGTAAAAGATTAATTACATAAGACATTGTAACGATACGTACTATATATAAATGTACAAATAATTTAATAATAACATTAAATATTATTTTATATAGTATTTATAGGTAGGTAGTAATAACATAATTATTAATATTATTTTTAATAAATATAATTTTGGCTGAATGAATTTCTGGCAGTCTAGAATGATACAATGGATTTTGGAAAAAGAAAGATGGAGGATTGGCGGGAGCGTCATGTGCGGAAAAGGACGCTTGAGAATATTGTTAATATTTAATTTGGAACAATAGAAATATAATATATTAGAAGTGAATATAATAACAATATTTAATATCGGAAATACATAGGAATATGATTATTATTGTTTTTATGGTATTGGTGGTCGGTAAGATTTGCATTTCTATAAGAAGAATTTGTTGGTAAGTTCTTTTTCCATTATTAATATAAAAGTGCCAATAAATGAATATAATATTATTATTAATATAGTTAAATAATTATATTATACATATTAGACGTTTAGAATGTACATTCTAAGAGATATATGAAATTTGTAATATAAATATACCAAAGCGTCTGCCGCCATCTTTGAATAGTGTTGTATGAACATATTATTATATGCATTTACTGAGTATTATAAAATATTTTAATATTATACTAAGCTCTGTAAACAATAAATCACAATTAATATAATATCATGTATTGAACGAATTAAGCATTTTATGGTTATATTTATATAATATTCTTAAACATATAGGAGATCCGTCATACACTCGCGTTACGCGACTGTCGGGGTTCGGTGAGCGTTGCAGCTTACTGATAACTGATGTCGATGGCGCAACCCAACGTTGCCGGGCGTAACTGAGGCTGCTATGGTTGACTTTGGTGAGCTTCTATGGCGATGTTGGTTGGTGGTATCGAGTCTGCTGCTGTCTCGCGTTGCGCGAGCGATGCTTGTACGGCGTCGGACGTTGATATAACTTGCGACACGCGACCGTCGGGGTTCGGTGAGTGTTACAGCTTATTGATAACTGATGTCTGTGGAGCAATCCAATGTTGCTTGATGCCACTGAGGCTGCTATAGTCGGCGTAGGTGAAACGCTATGGAGATGTTGGTTGGTTGTATCGAGTCTGTTGCTGTCTCGCGTTGCGTAAGCGATGCTTGTATGGCGTTGGATGTTGATATTGCTTGTGACATGCGACTGCCGGGGTTCGGTGAGCTTTATAGCTTACTGATAACTGATGTCGGTGGCGCGACTTGTATCTTCTCTGATGCTGTCTTGCGTTGTACATGCGATACCTGTACGGCGACGGACATAGATTCAACCGTTTCTATGTTGTTTTACACCCGTGGTGTGGGATGAATGGTTATGTGACGCTATTATGTCTCGTGTGTTTCGAAGTATGTTTTAGTTGCCTCCTTACGGGGAGAGCTATACTATTATGTCACAAAATGCTGTAGTACTTAATGGTGTTCGACTGTTTGTCTAGCGCCTTGTTTGGTGGTAGAACGCATAACCGAGTTCAATTGTTGGTTATGACAAACGAATGCTACGTATGTGCTGTGCGTTAATATAAAACAATCGGCCGTCTAGCGGTTGTGCGTCTGAACTGATATGCGAACCGGAAAGTAATATTGGTCTGGCAGGCCAATCGACGTATCATTATCATGTATTGGTCTCACAAACCAATCCACGGCTTATATTGGTCTCACAAACCAATCGACGATATATATTGGTCTCACAAACCAATCTGCGACTTATATTGGTCTCACAAACCAACTTACGATATATAATGGTTTAAAGAAGCAATCTACGATATATAATGGTCTAAAGAACCAATCTACGACATATAATGGTCTAAAGTACCAATCTACGACATATAATGGTCTTAAGAACCAATCTACGACATATAATGGTCTAAAGAACCAGCCTACGACATATAATGGTCTAAAGAACCAATCTACGACATATAATGGTCTAAAGAACCAATCAACGATATACAATGGTCTCACAAACCAATTCAAATATATAATTATAACATATTTTTAATATATTTTAACGTAAAAAGTACGTAAAGAAGTACCATAAGTAATTTTAAGTATCGAGATATGTATTTAAAAGTGTATTAAGCGTATTAGCCTAATTGAGGGATCCTTACACGGACGGAACAAATAACTAATAATTGTTCGTTTGCAAAGGCATTGTAAGTAACATATACGTTCGATGTTCCGTTGCGTCTCGGAGGTCGGTCGGGTCTGCCGATCGGTGGGAATTCACGGCATATGGCGGGGTGGGGCCATTAAGCTATTTTCCCTTCTGCTATGACTATCAGCAAAGGATACTTATAACAGAGGGTTAAATAAGACGCATCTTCGGCTTTCCTTGGAAAAGCTGGAGGTGGTTATAACGGAATATCTAATGTACTAAAATCTCTTACTATAATGTCTTCTGAAAGTTTTATATCCTTTTTAAGATAATAGGTAGTTATTAACATTTCTTGACACTGTTGCCTCTGAATCTCTAAAAGTTCTTGAGTTATTGCGAACATGACGATATTGGGTCCTAACCGCGAGACGTATCATGAGCCAAGACATGTTTTATAATCATAGTATTTATATATATTCAATAAGGGGGGGGGGGGGGGGTAGATGAACGTTACAACATCAGTTTTCTCCATATTCCACTTTGCCAACTAATCAACACAACGTTATTAGTAATAAGTCTATTGACTATCTATTTTCTATTCAATTCTATTAATCTTCTGCTTCTTCTATTAATTATTATTAGACAGAAAGTGCTTCGGCGCGCGTTTTTTTATAATCGACCATAACAATGAGATTTAATTTTTTTTCCTTTATTATATAGAATAAATATCAAATTATATAATTTTGTTCTGATTAATTTAAAAAAATACAATATTTCTTTCTTTCTAGCTTTCATTAAAGGTTCATATTTCACCTGGTTTATATCTATGTAGATTTGTTTTATTTGATATAAATAAATTAATAGAAAATATAAATAATTAGAAATTTTTCAGTAACTTTTATTTTTTATAATTGTAATATGACCATAGAGAGACTTTCTATTATTTATTCAAATAACGGTCGATAGATTAAGAATTCCACGAAGGAATTCGCTACATAATGTTTATTGCACCTACCAATGAGCTAGTCTTTGTTGCCATTCCTATTAGAGAAACAAAAGAAAAGTAATTCTGCAAAACGGTTTAAAACACGAATTGAAAAATGTTAAACTTATTTCATGAATCATAAAACTAAGTACATACCGAGTAGAAACAGAATAAAGGATCAGGTAAATCAGTGGATAGGTATACGCGAAATGACATCAAAGCGGTCAAATACGGGGCATTACACGACAAGCGGGCAGCGAAATATGTGCATATTAATGGGTTTCGAGTAAAACCGGAAGTCAACATTAAAAATCCGATTTTTTGTAAATTAGCATATTTTTATGTTTTATTATTTTTACGTTAAAATATAGTTTGTAATATAGAGAAATGTAGAACGGTAACTCGATTTCTTTAGGTGATACATGAACTAACCCAGTACTGCATGACTACGGTACGAAGGTAGTCATGCAGTACTGGGCGGCTTCTTGGTGTGGCGCCCTTTCTTGTAAATAGAGTTTATTCTGATCAAGAATCAAATTTATAGATATAAAACTATTTTTTGGTGAATTATCATTTTCGTATATTAAATTAATTGTTTATGAATGAATGAATGAATAAATAGTATGTATTTAATTAACTTTGCGTATCCTGCAACAACGAGATATACACATTAAAACATATGATATTATTAGTAATTAATAAAATATCAATATGACGCCTATTTAAGGATATCTACAAAGTAGCATATCACAACGAGATATCTATAAAAAATCATATAAAATATTATATAAAATGTTCACAAATAGCTGTCTTCAATTCTATTGTGTAAAACCATACTGAAGCCATACGGTTATTAGATTATCTTATGGCTTAAAGATTGTTTATATTTAATAGGCCATGCGTTTGACCACATCAGGCCTAGAGTTAAGAGTTGATTTGGTCTATGATAATATAAGCTTGCCTAAAAGGTACTTATTTACTGTATATTTGAAGATCCCTGGATGGTATGCAGCAATGAGTTCCACAGCCGCCCGAATAAAAAACGTGGCTGAATCTACTTATCTGACTATGAATTTTTTTACTAAAAGAAAGCTGCTATATTCAAGAGTCATATAGGCGATATTTTACTAATAATTGAACAATATTCTTCATATGTAGCTATTTGATTAATTACTTCTTATCCAATTAAATAATTTAGATACGTTGTATATTTAATGAAAATCTATGTTATTCTTTACAAAATGGCTTTACAATAATTATTTAAGAAGATAATACAGGTATTGAGGGCAGGGCGGCTGTTAGCGTAGCGGCGAATCATATGTACGTATGCGAACCTACATACGTTGCGAATGGCAGCGGGCGGAAGACGGGAATCAATAAAGAACGCCGCACTTTAACACCATAACGTGGTATTTAAAGTGGGGATTAATCAAATTCTAACATAATGACGACTGTACTGTTTTGTTTGGTAAGAGTATTCAGAAGTCAAAAGCGAAGTGGTCTATCGTTATCTTAACTTTCCTTAACGATATAATTATACATTTTTGTTTTAAACCAAAACGAAGTATCTATATATCGAAATATAATCGTGAACAAACCGTTTGAGTTACTTTTAAAATAAGTCATGACTGAAGCTACAAATTCGATGACCATTAATACTAGCACTTCTGCAATAACAACCTTTATCAGCGGTGTGTAACACTATAATACCTTCTACATAATAAAAGAATTCATAACGAGAGTTGTATTTCGGTAGAATGAAATTATCTTTGATGTATCAAAATTCTGAAAAGTTTAGTAAGTAATACCAGGAAAGTAATTTATTTAAACAATAGCGTCGTACTAATAAACTGTCCTTTATTCTAGTTCTATTCTTATAGGGATAATAAAAGTCTAAATTTTTAAGAAATCTTAAATATCCTTTTTAAACATAAATACTCTTAGTCATTTAAAGCGGGTAATCCTATCCATATGGGTGCTTCTTTTCTAGTAAGTACTCACTTTCCACTGCTTACTTATAAGCCTTCTCTTTGAAATGTTAAAAGTTTTGTGTTTCATTGTTCATACATAAAATATTCATAGATATCTGTTGATGTACTCATAATATATCCTAGTGGGGGGATTTGAATGACGTCAATATTTTTTCAATTTTTTCACAGTAAGCCCTTTCATTTGATATTCTTGTTGTAGGTATGATATTCATATGATATTCATCTTAGGTGTTCCGCCATGTCAGATTTTGATAACACTTATAACGCATCGCCATCCAAACTAAACGTATACCTACATAATTACAGTTTTATTAGTTGAAGATATCCACTTCGAAATTACAATTATGTACACACATACTTAGTTACATACAGAGGTACATAACAAGTTAAATAAATGAGTGGACCTACTTGATATAGAATGGTAAAATTTTGGCCAGTGTATAACAGAGCACAAGGGGAGAATATTTTGAAATATTAGTTGATTATGTGTAAGGTGAGAAGCAAATAGATGTCAAGATTACATATTTCTTACATCTATGAACTTTATCATATTCGTTAAGCCCTATTTAATATCAATAGCTTGGCCAATACGGTCTAATATTTATTTATTTTCATTTATTTATTTATTAGAAGACCAACGAACGTTACATGCTTTATCCCTTGCGGGGTAGTCAGAAAGGAACTTGTTCCTTTAGGTTAATTGGTCGAAGAAGAAAGTATCGGAAGTGATGGAGGTTGTTAATATGGGTATCATTCTTTTCAGTCTGCAAGCTGTTGTCAGTGCCTGACTGTACAAGGACCAGCACCTAACGAAATAGCTTCTACGGTTGTAATTTCGTTGATCTAAGCAGTCGTTATGTAATTTAAGATTTTATTTAAATCCTTTGGTATCTTTTTATTTACGTTTCAAATTAAAGGAACGTTTTCTGAATCTCTGGATTTATTTTATCTCAAAAAATGTATTAAGCCAAATCTCAACCAATTATCGGCGAATTGTAACTCTATAATCGATATTGTGTCAATTACTGATAACTCCGCCGTGATCAACTTAATTTAAACATCTACCAGTTCAGCAAAGACCGTAGGACCACAATGACTTATAAAACCGAACAATGAACTATAAAATTATTATTGACACATGTTGATAATTGGAAATAGTAAATTTATGTAAATCAGTAATCGACATCAGCAATTAAAGCAAAAAACCTTCTAAGCATTTGTACTAACTAAAACCGATACTATAGTATCCATAAGACGTCGGTAAAAACATCAAATTATATGATAATAAATTTCAACACATCAATGCAATAAGCCTGAATTGTACCTTACATCCTAAAAGATTCCGCTTAGAAACACCAAATGACAGAAGGAGGCATATTGTCTTAGACACTGTGTAGCTTTGTAACGAAATCGATTTCCTTTTTGTTAGTTTTCATATTTGTATTTTAGTTTACTATGTTTGTCGAGTAAGCCTATTAGTGAGGTATACAATTATTGTCATAGATATGTAAGAATCTGTCTAGAATAAATAGTGTAACGTTCATCCCGTCCCCAAAAAGTATATATGAATACAATATTTATAAAATCATGCCTTGGCTCATAATACGTCACGCGGTAGGACTCAATATCGTCGTGTTCGCAATAACTCAAGAACTTTTAGAGATTCAGAGGCAAAAGTGTCAAAAAATGCTAATATCTACCTATTATCTTAAGAAGGGATATAAAACTTTCAGAAGAGATTAAGTATTAAGTAAGAGATTGTAATATGTAAGATATTCCGTTGTAATCACCTCCAGCTTTTTCAAGGAAAGCCGAAGTTGCGTCTTATTTAACCCTTTGTTATAAGTATCCTTTGCTGGTAGTAATAACAGAAGGGAAACTAGCTTAATGGCCCACTCCCCGCCATATGCCGTGAATTTAGATCGATCGGCGGACCCGACCAACCTCAGAGTGAACCCTCCGAGACGCAACGGAACATCGAACGTATATGTTACTTACAATGCCTTTGCAAACAAACAATTATTAGTTATTTGTTCCGTCCGTGAAAGGATCCCTCAATGAGGTTAATGCGCTTAATACACTTTTAAATACATATCTCGATACTTAAAATTACTTACGATATTTCTTTACGTTGTTTTTACGCGTATTTTGTTAAGAATTTGTTATAATTATATATTTGAATTGGTTTGTGAGACCATTATATATTATAGTTTAGTTTAGTAGACCATTATAAGTCGTATATTACTTTGTGGGACTATTATATATCTATATGTATATTGATTCATTAGACCGAGGTAGGTCGTAGATTGGTTCTTTAGACCATTATATGTAGCAGATTGGTTTGTGAGTCCATTATACTCACAAACTAATTATAACAACAAACCAATTGACGGCATAATATATTGGTCTCCATACCAATTCAAATATATAATTATAACATATTCTTAAATAAAGGAAATCGATTTTGTTACAAATGTACACAGTGTCATAGACGATATGTTCCTTTTGTTATTTGGCGTTTCTAAGCGGACATTAATCAAAATGTATCAAAATTTTCATTGAGCATATAGTCAAATACCTTAAAGAATTTAATAAAAACGTTACATAATTTTTAACATACTCTTTCTGTCGCCCGTATAAAATAGCGAGGACAGTTAAATGGAACTGAAGTAGAAGGAGAAAAAAGTATTTGATTTCTGCCAATATGCATGGATTTAGTATCGTTTTAAAATAATAACGTCAAATGCCACGCGCGCACTAATGTGCGGCATGTGTAAAGCGGTTGGCTGACAGTGTCGATAGTCTTCTTATTAATTTTATAAAAGCAAAAGTTTCTGAGGATGTATGTTTGATTTGGATGAAATTTTACAGTATTATAGGAACAACATATAGGTAGCAATTTATAATTTGGTCTCAACATAACGATACATATCAATTAAGTCGGCTGAGAATCTGCCCTCTGAGAGCTATCTTAGCGCGCGCTGATAAAACCAAGGTAGCTCCAAGTTACACAAATATGTTGTATCGTAGGGTTGTTTGTCTTAAACAGTTCTAAATTAACGTCCATAATAAGTTCAATATCAGGTGCACTACGAGTATTCTCCATCAAGGGAATTTTGTCGTACATCTTTCCTCTTATGGGTATTAAATAAAAGTATTGGAATTAATATACGCCTTTTCATAGTTTTCATTTTAAAGAAGTGAGAAATCCTCATGAATTGTGGAATTTCTCGTATTTTTTCAATGGATACAATAGGTAGGTACAATACCTAGTTATTATTTGTATAGGTACTGATTTACATTACCGTCTTATGTCTAATTTATTTAAGAAAGTTTATTCAAATATTTTAATAAAATCATTAAATCTAGTTTTTAATTAGATAAATATTAAATAGACGCATACACTAATATCAAAATCCTAGTGCTTACATATTTATAGACTACCTTAAAATAAGTAAATAAGCGAATATGAATATTTCCAGCCCTAATTTTATTCATTTTAAATTCTATATCTAATCTGCTGTAAAAAGTACACAGAAACAAAAGAAAGAGATTTAAATGAACTAGTGATTGTCCGCTGTTTACCTGAGTACGATACAATGAGAGGGCTGATGCTTGGACACCAACCCCTCCACCGTCATCTTTGTAAAGTAACACAACTAATTTCGCGAGACTAGTCAGTTTGTGTTTAGTGATCTTGTGAGCACCTAGAAACAAATAAATTGTTGAAATTTTTTAATTCCTTCGATTTTACAATAAAAATGACTTCTTTCGTACCCAAGCAGACGGAACTAGAGGCAGCCCAAGCGTTATTGGATCTTCATGCTTATCTTAGTGGACATACAGAAACATGTAACTTTACAATTTTGTTAAGAATTATTTGTATAACTTAAATTTACAATATAAATAGGCTTAAATGTATTTTATTATTAATTTTTTTTACTTTTTTAATTGTTAAGTAATTTATTTTGCTTTTCAGCTGGCGAGAAAGTTGACAAACCGTCAATTTTTGGGACTTTTATCAGTTCACCGGTACGTTTATTTTTTTAATATTCGAAAACATATAAAGTACATGCATGTCTTAGTATTTTTAAAGTTTTATTTATATACCAAAAGTTACATAAGTAAAAATTGACAAAATTTTAACTGCTCAAGTCGTCAAACTCGTCGTTAAAGGATTTTAAACGAGCCACTTTTTTATTCATAAATTTTTGAAAGCCTTATATTTTTTATATAAATGTTATTTAAAATTTTGCTTAATTTTCGATTGCTACTAATATTACTACTATATACATATATGATAGCAATTAGCAAATTATTATGTTTTTACAATTTATCTTTAACACATTACCATCATTTTTAGATGGAGGACTTGCCGACTAAAACTAGCACCCCAAAGTCTAAATTTCTAGCTAAATGGAAAAATTCTACAGAAAAAACAGAAAATAGTTGTTTAAAAAATGAAAAATTGCATGACGCTGAAACTCAAACAGATTCTATACCAGTGTTGCTGCAAATAGAAGAAAAAGTAATAAAGCTTTCTGCTGAAAATTTATCCCTCAAGAAGCGACTTCAAAGTTACAACGATAAATTCTCGACTACAGATTCCTTTACTGAACGTCATTCTGAATTATCGAAAAAGACCTCGGAGTTTCGAAAATGTAACAGACGTACAAAAACTTCAGTTAGCAAAAATAAGAAAATAACACCAGATAAGGAGATTCAAAGCTCTAACACCGATATGGTAAGACAAATTACATGACTAATGCCAAAGCATGAATAGTGTAGTGAATATTAAATAAAATAAAATATACCTTTTCCAGGTTCATATTGGTGATGGAAATGCAAAAGTTCCAGCACGCCTCCTAAAGTATGTAGACTGGTCTTGTCACTCAAGTGCGACGCGAAAATTGTTAACAGCAGTATTTTCGAGACAGTAAGTAGCCCCCATAACTATAATAGATTATTTAATAAAACCATTACGACGTCTTAGATCCATTAAAATAAATTTATTTATTTGTTTATAGAGTGTTGGCTACTCATTCATTGTCTGGAAAGCCTTCACCAGCTTTTCCCAACAAGCCAGCCAAAAAAAAATTAGATGCAACGTTAGTAAATGATATCGTTCAAACAGTTGTGGAGAGGTGTGGGGTGCCAGAAAATATAGTGAGGTGCGAAATTTTTTCATATTTTATATTATGGAATATTTTCAATATTGTTGGGAAACATAAATGAAAAATAAATAATTCCTATTTTCAGAACAAACATAACAATCAAATGCGCGGATGAAAGTAAAATGCTTCGCACTCGTCAGCAGATCAAAATAATAAAGAGAACTAAAAAGGATATGAAAGGAAACTTACCGCCGTCCGATGATTCAGATTTTTCTGATTAATTACATCTTTCTACGTAAGTAATGTAAATAACTCAAATTTGGGCAGAAAGCGAAGTACGGAGTGTCTTGACAAAGTATTATTATAGTGACTTGATAAAGTATTATTATTGAGATATAAATGACTAAAGATGAAATTATAAACGTTCGTTATGTCAACAAAAGTGTAAACGTAATTATATTGCAGATTTCAGAAAACCTGACGACGGCAAAGCGAAAGAAGACTGGCAAAATTATTTAGACATGTGTGATTTGTGTGTCTCTTAGAAAATAAATCATCCAACTTTGAAAATGTCTAAATTTCTTATACGCTTAATTCTCTTTTTTGCGATGTACAATAAAACTAATTAAACTATTATTTATTTTGTTTAATATTTTATTTTTATTGAATAGGAAGCCAATGTTGCATACAATGTTGCTACTTATTATAGACATTCTTACATATCTATGACAACTATTGCACACCTCAATAATTATAAAAAATCATATTTAAATTAACATCGAAACTGTTTGTAACTTGCTGCACGCCAAAACGGTAGAACTGTGAAATATTAAATGGCGAACATTTTTTTGATTTCATATTTAAAAGATATTATTAACTATAAAAAATATAACAGGAGAAAAAGACTTAGAAAACGTATAACATAATTAATATTAAAAATCTAAGCATAATGGGACTTGAACCACCGCCTCTTGCCATTATGTTACTTAAGTGATTAGAGCACTTGTACGGTTCCAGTAAGAGCCGCGAGTTGGATTTTCTTGTTTGAATACGACGATTTGACGTTAAAATCGGAGGAACACTATTATCTTTCAGTTAATAGTGTTCCTCCCTTAATGTTAGTATATTAGCCAAAATAAGTTCTTATTTGGGTCATAAGTTTTTGATTTAGATTGCTTTTATTTCGTAGAAGAATTGTGGAAAATGCAGCTGAAATTTTCAAGATCAGGGAATATTGCCTGAATTAAACTATATACTTTCTTTCACACACTAACTTACCAGGCCGGCAATGCTTCTCTAGCTCCCCTGGTGTTACACGGGGCCGTGGGTGTTGGTGACGTTTTACCATCATGTGACCCGCACGCTCGATTAACTTACCTGTCCTGTAAAAAATTCTATCTAAATCTAATAAATATAAAGGTTTTTAAGGTTCTATCTAAAGCCTCTATATGAGCCCTGTGACTCACGGTAAATTTATAAATAATCAATTATTCATCGTGCAAAAATTTGCCATGAGTTCTATTTTCTCTTATTTTATAGATGACAAACGTTATACATTTCAATATATCAAAACGGAAAATATTCTTAACAAAATGGAATGAGACCGTCAATAAAAAGAATACTATAGCTAAGAAAGATGTAAAAATACCGACAAATGAAGATGGCAACACTAATTGCTAATAAAAACAAACAATGAAACGGCTTACAGATAAAAATTTTTGCTTAAAAGGGGAATTAAAGAAATATTCCATTCAATATAACGTGTATTTTATAATTCAGATTAAACTCGGAGAAGGTAATGCGACGGTTTCGATTTGAGTCTTCAAACGTATAGATTGGGGATGTCATTCCAATGCTACACGGAAGCTATTAACCGCTGTATTTTCTCGACAGAAAGAAAATTTTGATTAAATTAAAAATGTTGCTTATATTGTACTAATTAAAAACATGCCAATAGTGCATTATTTTTTATGTTTTTTAGCTTCACGCTCTTATGCCGCATAGCAGGGAAGAAAGAAAGTACCTAGTGTCAAGACACTCCGTACATCACTTTCCATCGAATTTGAAACAGCGCGTGTTAAGTGGTGGAACTAAACGCCGCACTTTGTCTTTTGTATCAGAGCGAGAAAGTAAAAATAATTTAAATATAATCACTCCCCTGAGTGGGGATCCACACCCGATTGCGTTTACAGTCTGACGCTGTCCCACTGCACGCCGACCGGCCTCAAATTTTTATTTTATAAAATATTTCAATAATTCAGAGTTTGGCTACGCATTCGTTAACTACGAAGCTCTCACCGGCATTCTCCAATAAGCTGGTTAACGACATAGTTCAAGCAGTCGTCGAAAAATGTAGGGTACCTGAGAATTTGTTCAGATAAGAAAACTATAATCATTTTTTTTTAATTTAGTTCTTTTAATTTTAGTAGTTTTTTGGAACTAGCAAATGCGCAGACGAAAGTAAGATACTAAGAAGCCGTCAGCTGAAATATGGGGTTTCCCAATAAGAACAATATGTTTTGAAATTGAAATATAACATGTAATGTATGTTCGAATTTCGTGCTCCATGGCTTTATTTGATAGAAAATTTTATGCAACTTATAACATTTTAAACAAAATATCGTTCAAATGACCGCCACGACTTCTTTTTCACTGGTGAATACGATCGGTCCAAGTTTCGATGACTCGATGCAGCATTTCGGCTGGTATGGCCGCTACAGTCGCTCGAATGTTGCGTTCAATGTCTTCAATCGTAGCTGGTTTATTGGCATATACTTGAAATTTAACATACCCTCACAAAAAATCATCCAAGGGTGTTAAATCGCATGATCTTGGTGGCCAATTGCGAGGACCGTTGCGAGAAATAACCGACTCACCAAACTTATCACACAATAAATCCATTGTGACGGTCGCAGTGTGGCATGTTGCACCATCTTGTTGAAAATAAATGTCGACCGCATCGATTTCATACACTACAGTTAAAAAAAATCGTTCAACATGTCACGATAACGGTCGCCATTGACAGTAACAGTACGGTCTTCGTCGTTTTTGAAAAAGTACGGGCCAATGATCCGACCGTACCATAATCCGCATCAAACAGTCAATTTTTCAGGATATAATGCTGTTTAATGAACCACTCTTGGATTTGACTCACTCTAGTAACGACAATTCTGTTTGTTCACATAACCATTGAGCTAAAAGTGAGCCTCATCTGAAAAGATGATTTTCCTACGAAATTCGGTGTCCGTTTCCATCATTTCAAGCGCCCAATCAGCAAATTCACGACGTAATCGATGGTCTGCTGGCTTGAGTTCTTGTGCCAACACAATCTTGTATAGATGTAGGCCAAGATACAAACGTAAACTTCGCCAGATTGTCATTTTGGATAAGCCCAATTCTTGTGCACGTCGTGGAACGGAAACATTTTGATTTTCTTCGACACTGGCTGATACGGCGGTAATATTTTCTTCACTACGGCCTGTCCGTTATCGTGTTGATGGTCTTCTATCGTGCAAAGAATATTCACTTTCCAGTTTTTGGATTATGCGACGTATAGCGAGCTCAGACGGTGCACCATAACGAAAATATTTAGCACGAAATGCTCTTTGAGTAGAGACAATACTTCTCGAATTTTGATAGAAAATTTGGATAATTTTCAAACGTTGAGGTAACGTGAACTTGTTCATGATTAAATGGAAAACATTATTGAACACAAAACAACACAAATATCAAATGTTAAACAACCAAGATGGCGGCTGTGAGACATCAAAATCCTATCATCCCTATTGGGAAACACTGCATTAATACGATACGTGTATCCCTTAGAATGGAAGTCGACCAATTTCGAAAATTCCCCGAATTTCCTATACGCCTTATTGTCTTCCATACGATGAGAGAACCAATGTTGCATACAATATTGCTACTTATTCTAGACAGATTCTTACATATCTATGACAATAATTGTATACCTCACTTATATAACTCGACAAGCATAGTAAATATTTGAAAACTAAAAAAAGGAAATCAATTTTGTTACAAAGCTACACCATGTCTTAGACAATATGCTTCCTTCTGTCATTTGGCGTTTTGATGTGTTGATTTTATGGAAATTATTGTATCGGTTTTGGTTAGTACAAATGCTTAGAAGTTTGTTTTTGCTTTAATTGCTGATGTCGATTACTGAATCACCTTAATTTACTATGTCCAATTATCAACATGTGTCAGTAATAATTTACTAGTTCATTGTTTGATTTTATAAGCTATTGTGGTCTGAACTGGTAAACAAATTAAGTTGATAACAGCGGAGTTATCGATTATGTCGATAATTGATCGAGATTTGGCTATATACATTATTTGAGCTAAAAATAAATCCGGAGATTCAGAAAACGTTCATTTAACTTGAAACGCCAATCTATTGAAATATCTACAATTATTTTATACTTATAATTGTACAATTATATAATATAAAATTATAAAATATAATTATAAAATACCAGAATTATTAATATATACATAAAGAAAAATTAAGCTTAAGGAATATAATAAGGTTCATAGATGTAAGAAAAATGTAGTCTTGACATCGATTTGTTTTTCACTTTACACATGATCAACAACTAAACGATTTTACATTAATACAATGAAGACAACTTTGTTCCTTCAAAATATTCCCCCCTTATGCTCTGTTATACACTGCCCAAAATTGTACCATTCTATATCAAGTAGGTCCACTCATTCTATTTAACTTGTTATGTACCTCTGTATGTAACTAAGTATGTTTGTACAGTTCAAATCATGCAACTAAATTTCGAAGTGGATATCTTCAAGTAACTAAACTAATTATGTACGTATAAGTTTAGTTTGGATGGCAATGCATTATGTGTGTTATCAAAATCTGACATGGTGGAACACCTAAGATGAATATCATATGAATATCATACCTACAACTTGAATACCAAATGAAAGGGCTTACTGAGAATAATTTTAAAAAAATATTAACGTCATTCCAAATCCAATATGGCGGACTTATGAAGATGGTGGAATAAGTTCCTTATGTCTTTCTACATTATGTGTGATATATAAAAGAACTCGCTAAGATTGCTTAACTTAATAGTGAAAGTTAAATGAAAAAGTGATTTATTCTTTTTGGCGTACTTAAAAAAAGTTTAATTTTAAAAAGTGTTTTAGAACTTTTAATTTTTTAACTTTAGTTTAATATGTGTATCTAAAACCCAAATTAATTACAAATGAAATAGATTTTTTTTGGACTTTTAAGTGATGATATAATTACTAACTTTAGATTTAAAGAAATGTTATTAATAAGCGGAAATTAACTACATAAAGAATATCCACTAGGTTATATTACGAGTATATCATCAGATATCTATAAATATTTTATATACGAACAGTGATATACAAAACTTTTAACATTTAAAAGAAAAGACTTATCAGTAAGCGTTGTTAAGTGTGTGCTTATTAGAAAAGAAGCACCCATATGAATAGGATTACCCGCTTTAAATGACTAAGAGTAATTGTATTTAAAAAATATATTTAAGATTTCTTAAAAGTTTACACTTTTATTATCCCTATAAGAATAGAACTAGAATAAAGGAGTTTATTAGTACAACGCTATTGTTTAAATAAATTACTTTCCTGGTATTACATACTAAGCTTTTCAGTATTTTGATACATCAAAGAAAATTTCACTCTACCGAACTCCAACTCTCTTTATGAATTCTTTTATTGTGTAGAAGGTATTATAGTGTTACACACCGCTCATAAAGGTTGTTTTTGCAGAAGTGCTAGTATTAATGGTCAAAGAATTTGTAGCTTCAGTCATGACTTATTTTAAAAGTAACTCACACGGTTTGTTCACGAATTTATTTCGATATATAGATATTTCTTTTTGGTTTAAAATAAAACTGCCAAAATGTATAATTATATCGTTAAGGAAAGTTAAGATAACGATAGACCACTTCACTTTCGACTTCTGAATACTCTTACCAAACAATACAATACAGTCGTCAATATATTAGAATTTAATTTAATGCCACTTTAAATACCACGGTATGGTGTTAAAGTGACTCTAGAATAGTCAAGGGCGATTTATTTTGATTCCCGCCCTCCGTCCGCTACCATTCGCGACGTATGTACGCATACGTACATATGATTCGCCGCTACGCTAACAGCCGCCCTGCCCTCATACCTGTATTATCTTTTAGATATTTATTTTAAAGCTGTTTTGTAAGAATTTCCGTTTTGAAAAACTTATATTTTCATTAAATTACTTAATTGTATGAAAAGTGATTAAGCAAATAGCTACATATGAAGCCCATTATTGTCTAATTCGTAAAAGATAAAATAATTTATTGAAAGTTGCTTGAATTATAAGTAAATAATATAGCATATGGACTCGGATAACAAAGCTTCCGTTAGTAAAAATTTCATAGTCAGATAAGTATATT